>CAMOHE010051412.1:0-16883 GCA_946598075.1 Artocarpus hirsutus
TAAATTATTATATAATGATTAAGTTATTTAAATAACAATAATAATAATAATAATAATAATAATAATAATAATAATAAAATGTATTTGACCATGAGTTTTTATGACTTTATTATTTTAGTGAGATAAACTATTTAAGGAAATGTTTATAAATGAGTAATATATTAATATATATTCATATGTATATATATATATATAAAAAAAAAAAATTTGGATCCTGGGTTATGTTTCCAATTTATCTTTTTAATTAAATAGTTTATCCAATAAATAAAAGTATTACGAAATGAAGGTAACGTCATCTGTAACGTCTGTAAAAAGGGGCGTTTCATGATGTCCCCTCATCGGAATACCCTCGGAATGTTTGGAGGGTAGCCAAGCACGCCCATTTGGGTTTTCGATAAGTTGAGCGTTACTTTATTTAAAGTGGATACCTAGGAATAATGATGAATTGTAATATTTGTATATATGTATAACTATGAAACTTGGTAATGATTAACTACGGTATCCACGAAATATGATCATAATAAATCTCATAATCTAGTTTATGATGTAAATTAATTAGCCATGTAGTTTTAATGTGGTAATGAATAAAACCTTAAGGTGAGTAATGATTTTCCCTACTGGACATGTCGATGCTCATCCCTATCATATTTACATCTCTCAGATGGAACTCAGTACAACTTATCTGACGAGGAATAGGCAACAACACTGTTGATTTCATGTTGGAAGATCTTTGTTTAATTGTAACTTGTCTAGATTATGTAAGATTCGTATTTCTTTTATGATGGCTGTGTTAAGTTATTTAGGAGTTGTACTATGGTGATGATGATTGTATTTTAAATATTTGGTGCTACACTAAAAACTATGGTTTGTATTTTAAATGTTTATTTTTATTTTTATTTTTGTTTAAAGACCCATGGGCATTGTTTAATGGATTTAAATAATATTGAATTTAAGTTTATTTTTATTTATTCAATACTGCTAACCCCCATACAAGGGCATTACAAATGATAAGCAAAATGGTTTAAGGACCCTTTTGAAGTGCCCTCACTCGCTAGTTATAGAGGTCAGATGAGGTGGTTACATGAGAAGTTACCACTCATTTCCTCTCATCATGGGGTAGCTCAATGTATTTATGGTGTGAAGAAGTGGGCTGTTACCACTTACTTGTATGCCCACTTTCTTTTTGTCATGGTTGTCATTGAGATGTGTCCACGAAGATCGGATTGGTTCCAAGAAGTCCGGAGTTGTTAATGGTCATCATGAAGAATAAGCGAGCAATGAGTGGCAAGCAACAAATGGTGAGTGACAAGCGGTAAGTGACAAGTGACGAGCCATCAAGTGGCAAATGAAGCCAAGTAGTGGTGAGCCAAGTCGAGATAAGTGAGGCTATGAGTGGTGAACCAATGAGTGAAAAGGTAATGAATGACAAGCCAACAAGTGACAAATTAATGAGTGGCGAGCCAACGAGTAACAAACCGATGAATGGCGAGTGATGAGGAGTGAAGAGCAAGTAGCGAGTACCTTTCTGAGCTTGTAACTTTGACTTGAAAAATAGAGGCCAGTGACTAGCCACTTATAATGCATGAGAGATTGTTGAGTGATGAGTAGGCAACTAGGCCACCATCGGGTAAACGACTAAATGACCGTCGAGTAGTCAACTAGGGATTGTCAAGTAGACGACTAGATGATTGTTGAACAGTCGCTAGGTGATCGTTGAGTAGACAACTAGTTGATTAGCGTGAACATACGACTACTTCTAAGTGAAGTAATCGCTAACCATGTGTACGATTGTGAATGGTAGACGAAGTCTGACCCTAACACTCATATTTAAAAACAGCCTCACATTACCCCTAACTTTATGCCATACCTCTTGTGTCGACCCAAGCTATGCCTAAAAGAAAGTTATAGAACTTGAATTTCCTACAAGCTTTTTGAGAAAAGTATGCCATATATGTCTCACCCCTAACCACCCACACACACCCACCCACCATGTGAGAAAGACACTACTAGAAACTTTAGATTAAATGACCCTTATTTATGACCTTTTTTCAACAACAGTCATGGTAGGTGGGGAAAAACGCATGGAGTTATATTGAAAATATAAAAACGATCATGGTAGGAGGCGAAATGTAAAAACCTCCTGTAAGATTCGACGTCAATGACAGTTTTTACAAAGAAACCATCGTGTAAGTTTTGACTTTTTATGATGGTTTCTAGTAAAAAACCGTCATGTAATGTCCTTTAAAATCTCTATTTCAGTTCCACAATTAGACACAAAACGTGAACTTGACTCTTAAAAACATAGTTCGGTTGCCCCAAAACTGCAATTGCTATCCATTTTTGCCTCCATTCTTCTTAGTCTCCTTTCTTATAAGTGTTTAATTAGATATTTATAAGTTTTGATTTTGTTGACTTATTATTTGGATATGTTGGGTATAATTAATTTATGGATCACTTAGTGTGATTGATTAATGTTTATGGATTTATGAATATGATTAGTTATTTGACTATGAAAGGTATGATTAATTTGTTAGTTCTTTTTACTATAATTAGTTTATAAGTATGATTAATTTGTGAAAATTGTAGATTTATGGATATTATTTGTTTGAATATGATGGGTATGTATAATTTATGGATTTATTATATGATTTATATATAGTACGTTAATTAATTTGTAAAATTGTTTGTAATTGAATTGCATATTTCCATTTAGGACTTCCGAAATGGATAGAAAATGAATGTGGGATCATCGATTGACTAGAGAATATGTGAATGGTGTGGAAGAATTTTTGTTATTTGCCAAGGTGATAACATTCAGAGTCCCTATTTGCAATGTGAAAACCACATATCTCATTCAATTCAAATTACACTTATTTTGGAAATGCGATTATAAGTAGTCACCAAACGTGACATTTTCATGGTGAGTCTATGTTTAAACCAACTTTACTAAGTAAAGGAAAGGAACTCATTGTGAAGGATAATATGAGTTATCATAACAATATAGTTGACATAGTAAATGATATGAACGAACACTTTTTATATTGTCTAGAGTTATCTGAGACAATGATGAATGATGCCGAGATACCCGTGCATGAGGGATATACCAATTTCATCGAATTGTCTACTTTAGTTGGATTATGAAATTTGAAGACATCGAATGGGTGGTCAAATTCTAGTTTCACAACTTTTTTGGAATTTCTACGAAGGCTTTTGCTGGAAGGTAATAAATTACAAACTAGTATGTATGAGGCTAAGACGAATTTGAGCATTTTAGGTATAGAGTATAAGAAAATATATGCTTACAAAAATGATTGTGTCTTAAATAGGAAGAAGTATGAGGGCAAGAATTATGTGTGTTACATATTAATCCTGAAATAAATTAATGGATATGTATTCTTGACTTGTGTCTTTTAATGTATCAAAAGATAGCATCTTGAATTAAATGAAGATATACGTACCGGTATATTAGAAACATAACTCTTGATTAATGTAAACTTGTTATTCATAGATATAAAATCTATAGCTCTTTAATAGATTTAATGATGTTCTCTTATAAGCATTTGCATGTAATTAGAAACTGAAGCGCTCAGCCATTTAAATAAATTTATTTAACCAAATGGTTTACTATTTATATTAATTATAAATAATAAGTATCCCACTGGTAAGATAATAGAACATAAGATAAAAGTAATAGGAAAGATAAAACAGAACTTATCTTTAAGTAGATAATGGATATCCTATAGGGGTGTTGCACATCATGGTATGTCATGGATAAAAAACTTATTAGAGCTTTATAATCTTGTATATAGTTCAAGAGTACAACTCTAAGCATTTAGTAGAGTAATTCTAGAGTTAATAATTGTAAAATGAGCATGTCACAGATATGCCATTTTATATTTAGAGGAGTTTAATATATATATTTATGGGGTCCCCTTTGTTAGCTCACATATTTTCCTGTAATAACATGACGTGTTTTTTTCTTACAAATTAGTAACTTATGCTAATTCTATGATAGGTTCATATTTGGTTGATTGGATTATAATAATTCATGTTAGTTTATTAATTGAATTAATTTTCTAAATTAATTCAAGATAAATATGTTAAATTATTTGTACATATTTTATTTGATATGGGACTATTAGTATATGATTGTTTTAATTAGATAACTTTTGTGTTGGGTTATTTGAATTAAAACTAAAACTCTATAAAAAATTCTCGCATCAAATAAAATGAATAATTATCCAATCGGGTCATAACCTATTGACTAGTGGATCGGGTGGGTCAATTAGAGCGTTAGAAATTCGACATCAAGTCAACCTTGACCAACTAGTCGATCGACATATGTAGGGGCTGAACAACCAGTCCTGTCATGTTAGCAAAATCATGTCATGCATTTTGCTATGGGATTTTGACCTAGTAACGTACTTTGAAGCCTTATCAGTAGAATGAGTGCCCTATTAGCCACCATAAATAGAAAATATGTTTCTATTGTTAATAAGATTATTTGAAAAATTTAAAGAGAGTATCCTAGAGAGATAAACTGTAAAACTCCTATAAGATTTTTGTTCAACATCGAGAACAATAATTCTTGGTTTTCTTTTGTGGTTAGAAGGAGACATTATCAAGAGGAGAAATGAGCATGTGCCTACTCACATTTCGATCATCGAAAAGAGAATAACAAAAAAGACCAATTGATTGAAGCTTCTTCGGACGCAATTCTTGCATAGTAATTCTATATAATACATAGCATATCTAACTTGTTTTTGGAAAAAAATTATTAAAAATTTTTAAAATTTTTTGCGTACTCCTTTTCCAACATAATCCCCTTTCATTATAAAATAGGAAGTATATTTATTCTTCTCACAAGGAAAAAAAAAAAAGCTTAATCCCCATATGCATCGTAATTATAATATGAAGGAAAAGTGCCTTATAAGACCTACCAATAACAATTGTATTTCTTATATTTTCAAATTTAGTTATCTACAAGTAAAAAATATTCCCTAATAAACGAAAAACACTTTTTTAAAGGGTCTAATTTGATCATTTTTTTATGAGTAATATGATTTAATTTTTCATTTAAAAACATGCCATTAAATATAAAGGATCATCCTATCATTAATAATGGATAGAAAGAAGATAAAACAGCTGCAAAATCACCCCGCTTTTTAAGTTCAAGTCACTATTTAAGGATTGATTCTAGTTTATTTGTTTATAGTAGGTAATCTTAAATTATTAGTCACATTATAGTTTGGTCCTTATCTTTTCTTTTTAAACAATTTAACTTCTGAACTCTACTTTTCTAGACAATTTGAGTCCTCGACCATAAAATTAACAATGAACTTTCAAAATTTAATTAAGATAATTACATGACCATCGCATCATTCCTTTGACATTTTTTACAACTAGTGTCTATAACAAGCAAAATGATATCTTCAATACCATAAAAACATTGAAAATTAGCATAGTCGTGACGGGTTTTAAGGTATTACCTCAATATAATAAAAATGATACCTTATGACATGAATTTTTTAAGAATTGATAATTTGCTTATCGAATTTAAGTTGTGATAAATTATTCTTAAAATCAATAAAGTTAGACAAAATAACGTAAATTGACAATGTTTAGAGTGTTTGGCAAAGTGGTGGGAACTGCGGTTCCCACCATAAAATCAGTTATAAACAGTAAAAAGCTCTCACATACTACAGTAACAATAAAAAAAATTGCTACAGTGTAAAGTTCTCATATACTACAGTAAAAATGGTTCTCACCACTGGTTCCCACCACCTTCCAAACACCCTAAAAACTTAGATGAACATACTTTTACATATTATATGCTTTCATTGAAAGAGTATAGACTAAAAGATTGGATAACGAAGAAGCATGTCATTTTATGTATATTGTAGACGTCATAATCTATAGTCAAAATAGAAAACAAATTTTAGTAAATATATCAAAATCATAAATGTGAAAATTAGGGCTCCTAATCACTATTTGATCTTCGTTACCAAAAGATTATAACGAGAATGAAACAACATGAATCATACAAACAAATATAAATAGAAAAAAATATATAACAACATCGAATTTATAGTAGTTCGCTCTTGAAATGTGAGCTACCTCCCTAAATATATAGTTTGGCCTAAATATGTAGTCGTCCACCACTGGTTTTAGTTACCACTACTTTCCTAAATATATAGTAGTTTGGCCTTCCATCATCGTAGTGGGGGGTTCTCATATTACCATGATCTCTTGTATGTGGGATAGTTGACACCTGGATGCCTATAATAAGAGGATGAAGTCCAACATCAACAGAAGCCCCCCATTCCTTGGCCAAGTTTACTTGGCTCAAGAAGTAGCAATTCCATGTATGAACTCGAGAACTTCAATTGATTCCTTGGTGCGTAATTCTACGAGCAATAAGGCTCTCCAATAGATCCTTAAGCGAGATAACAAGAAGAGAATGCCAAGTAATAACCGTGTTGTCTCTTAGCACGTGAGGAGTCGAAGAGAGATGAAAAGTAAAAAGTGCCTTTAGCCCCAGTTGACTTAAGCGGGCGAGTGAATTGCGAATAAGCTCTTGAAGATGTAAGTAAAATATATCGCTTGAAAATAAGCAAGTCCAATAAAGGGTGTCGCCTCAAGTAGTGTTTTACTGAGTATAAGATTGATTTGTTTTACCTCCATCATGAGGGCTTACTCATCGAGTCAAAGTTATGTTTGCTCAATATTGCCTGAATGTAGGCATTTTATGTCTGGTGAGAGGGTTTTTGGATTGTTCATACTTTTCGGTCGAAGAGCTTCGTTCTTTAGAACTTACTTTTTAGATGTCAAACTGATTGGTGACTTCAAATTGAATATCAAGCCAACGAGTGGCGAAAAATAGTTTTTTGAATTAGTGGCTTCACTCATTTATAGTTTACGAGCTGCCTACATGTCCATGTGCAAGTATCAAGCTAACTATAGTTTGATTGGTGAAAGAAATCGAGTCAACTAACGATGAGGCAGGATTAAGTCATCTAATGACGAGGCAAGATTGAGCCAATTAACCGTGAGGTGAGATCAAACAGGCTAACAACGTGCATAATCGAGCCAGCTAACGGTCAGACCCAATCAAACCGACTAGCAATGAGCACAATCAAGACGAGTAGCAACAAGTGAGATCGAGCCAATTAGTCTTGAGGCAAGATCGAAATGGTTAGTGGTGAGCATAATCGAGCCGACTGGCAGCGAGCAAGGTCAAACAAGCTAACGGTGAGGCAAGATTCAACTCGCTAGCTACGAGCATAATTGAGCTAGCTAGTAGTTTGGCAATATCAAACCTTCTAGCGGTGGGCATAATCAAGCCAGACAGTGGTGAGCAAGATCAAACCAGCAAGCGACAAGCATAATTGAGCCACTAGTGGTGAGTTAAGATCGAAACGGCTATCGATGAAGGAGATCGAGTAGGCTAGCAGTGAGGCGAGATCAAACCGGCTAAAGACAAGCATAATTGAGTCGGATAGTGGTGAGCAAGATCAAACCTACCAGTGGCGAGAATAATTGAGCCAGCTAGTGGTGAGGCGAGATAGAACAACCCAACGGAGAAGGAGATCAAGCCAGCTAATAAGCAACGTGAGGTGGCTAATGGCGAGTCTCATCAAGCCGTCTAGCAATGAGGCGAGACTGAGCCGGCCAATGGCAGGCGTGATCGTGCCAAATAACAGCCGATTGATCCACTTAGCGGCATATGGAATTAAGTCATCTTGGTATTATTGGTGCAGTCAATACGTTATTCGTGTTGACTTCCTTGCTGAGAAATCTGTAGAGCAATTACATTGGAAAGTCGATAGTTCCAATTCCAAATTAAGAGAAAATTATTTTGAATTATCTAGTAGAACTCATGTAAGAGATATAGTGAAATTCTCAATTATGAATAGGAAAAATGCAGCCCATACACGAATAGCTTGCCGAAAATATGTCAATCTACATGAACATACTAAATAAAGCATAAATCAGTGGACGGCACTTTTTGTTAGCATCTTATATGCAAAAAACAATATCAAACATAATCTATAGCGGAAGAACGAAGGATCGAAATTCCTCCAGCCATTGACGACGTGAAAACTTTTCCAAAATGGAATCGAAAACACCATCGGGTTGGAGAGCTTCTAAAGCCTTGTTCCTTTTCTCAGAATGATGGTGTAATAATAAAAATAGAGCGGCTTTAGGGACCCAAATAATTTGTATTTATAATGCTCTTCCATCATCGGGGAAATTTCCTGAGATTGATTCCATCAATTATAGACTCACGGACTATTATCGGAAGTTTCTTTTTCGTTAAAAATCTAAATGGAAATCTGAAAAGGAGGAAATTTTGGGCCACCTTATAGATTCCTATTTTGGTTGATGCCAAATTTATCCTCATTTACGTGAATTATGGGAGAAAAATTAATATTCTCCTACTTCGGCCAAAAATTCTATCATTTACATAGTAAAAAACAAAAACATAAATCATAACGATAAATCCTCTTAGAGTATTATCTTCTATGTATCACGATGTATTATGTATCTTAACTTGTCCATGCAAATTAATAAATAAACCTTATGTTTATTCTAAGTCCAAACATATTTCTCCAATAAATAGATAAATATTTACACAAAACAAATACGAGAAAAATCACAACTGAAATAGAATTTCATTATAAATATTCCTTACAATAAAATAATACTAAAGGACCAAGGACCAAGTCTTATGTGTTTAATCATATCTCAGTGTTGATATGTTCAATGACCGCTGTTTTATCTTTAATACGTTCCCTTATGGCCAAATACGTAACATCGATGTGTTTGCTTTAACTGTCATTTTTAATATTTTAGCCACAAAAATTGTAGCTAAATTGTCACAATATATGCTCAGCGGCCTAGAAATCGAATCTAAAATTCAAAGCCTAGAAATGAAACTCTTTATCCATACACTATGCATGGTTGCCTCAAACAAGATATGAACTCAACCTCTATAGTAGAGGGAGTAGTCACAGTCCGCTTTGCGCTTCTCCAAGATATAGCCCCATTGACAAATATGAAAAATCTAACCAAATGTTGATTTCTATGAATTAATACAGCTAGTAAAGTCTGAAACTAAATAGCCAATCACCTCCAGATTATTAGTCCTATACATAAGCATATAATTCTTCGTTCCTTGAAGGTATTTTATCACTTTCATTGTAGCTCTTTAGTGGTCCAAACCTAAATTACTTTGATATATTCCTAACATTCCAACAACAAATTTAATGTCAAGCCTTGTGTAGACCTAAGCATACATTATGCTTTCAACAGTAGAAGCATATGGAACTTTCCTTATTTGTTTCCTCTCAAAATCATTTTTCAAACACCGGTTCAAATTGAATCTATCACCCTTCACAATGGGAGCTATACTTGGTGGACATTCTTTCATCCAAAATTTCACTAAAACCTTGTTGATATATATTTCTTATGATAGACCCAAAATACCTCTAAATATGTCTATATATATCTTAGTGCCAATGACATAAGATGCATCACTCATATTTTTCATGTCAAAATTTTTAGAAAGAGATTGTTTCACCTCATGTAGTAAACCCTTATCATTAGTTACAAGTAAAATATCATCTACATATATAATAAGAAGACAAATTTTGCTCTCACTTACCTTTGGTATATATTGATCCATAATATTCTCTATAAAGCCAAATAAAGATATGATATCGTGGAATTTCAAATATCATTGACGGGAGGCTAGTTTTAACCCATATATAGATTTCTTGAGCTTACATACCAAATGCTCACTATTACTAGAAGAGAATCCTTCTGGTTGTTTCATGCATACCCTTCCTCTAGTTATCTATTGAGAAAAGCCATTTTCGCATCTATTTGTTAAAGTTCTAAGTCAAAATGATATGAAGAGAATCTTTATTGGACACAAAAAAAAAAAAAAAAAGGTCTTCTTGTGGTTGATTTCTTCCTTTTGAGTGAATCCTTTAGCAAAAATTTTTGTTTTATATCTCTCAATGTTGCCTAATGAGTC
Organism: Artocarpus hirsutus; assembly: GCA_946598075.1. Lineage (NCBI taxonomy): Eukaryota > Viridiplantae > Streptophyta > Magnoliopsida > Rosales > Moraceae > Artocarpus > Artocarpus hirsutus. Next base: position 10,043 of record CAMOHE010051412.1, read on the forward strand.
TCTCTTTGTCTTAAAGACCATTTACATGTAATAGCTTTTGTATCACTGGGCAACTCAACAAGATCTCAGACTGTGTTAGGTGCCATAGAATTCATCTCATCTTTTATGGCATCATACCATAAATTGGATTCCTTACAGCACATGGCTTTTGAAAACGTTTTAGGATCATTTCAATGTCAATTTTGCAATTTGACTCTTGTAGATACACTTTCTTTATCTTGTAGATCTTCTTAATGTTGGTTCAATATTTTCCTGAGGATCATGTCATTCAATTAGTTGTTCAATAATTTCTGACATTTCTTGAACAACTTGATCTGCTAGATTACTGTCAGTAGCTTGTGGAACTTCAACGATCAGTTGTACAACACCCGTTTGAACTTAAGGAATTTAGTGAACAACAACCAATCTTTCACTTGAGGTGAAAGGTTGATCTTTATAAGAGATTGTGCTCTGTAATGATCGCTCCCACTGATTGAGTCATTTTCAAAAAACTTTGCATTCCTTAATTCCACATTCTTAATGTTGTGAGATGGACAATAAAATTTGTATCTTTTATATCTTTCGGCATATCCAATGAAATACTCACTAATAGTCCTTGGGTCCAGTTTCTCTTTTGGTAGGTTGTAAACTCTTACTTTAGACTGGCATCCCTAAATGTGTATATGTCGCAAATTCAGTTTTCAACTTTTCCACAATTCAAAGGGTGTCTTTGAGACTACTTAGTTGGAACTAAGTTTAATATATACACTGTTGTTTTAAGAGCTTTAGTCCACAAGGATTCAAGAAGCTTTGAGTTGCTATGTATGATCAGAACCATGTCCATTAATGTTTGGTTTCTTATTTCTATTGCATCAATCTGGTCTGAAGAACCAAGCATAGTGCATTAGGCAACTACCCCATGCTCCTAAAAAAACTTTGCAAATGGACTAGATGCTTGTTCATCCTGAATGTATTTACTATAATATCCTTCTCCTCTATTGGTTCTCATGATCTTAATTTATTTATCGTATTGTTTCTCTACTTCAGCCTTAAAAACCTTAAAGGCATCTAATGTTTTCATTCTTGTTATGAGGCAATTAAAGATACATATATCGTGAGTAATCATCCATGAAAGAGATGATGCATTTTGGACTATAAATGTCCATGTTTGGATAACAAATATCTGAATATATGATCTTTAAGATGTTTGTACTCTTTTTGGTACCTTTTTGGGACTTGTTGGTCTACGTTCCCTTAATGCAGCCTATACAAGTGTCAAAATTAGTAAAATCCAAAGTACTAAGAACTCTATCATTCATTAATCTCTTAATTCTTTCTATGGAGATATGTCTCAATCTACGGTGCTACAATATAGAGAAATTTTCATTCATAACATATCGTTTAATACTAGTGTAAATATTCATAGCATTATTAACAGTATCATTTTGCAAATTAATAGAGAAAAGACCATTAAACAATATACCATTCCTAATAAGATCATATTTGTAAATAAACCAAAAGATGTCTCTAAAAAATTAAAGAAATAACCTAAAGGTACACATCTTGAAACTAAAATCAAATCTCTATACAAACTTAGAATGTAAAATGTCTTTTCCAATTCTAAAATCTAGCTATCATTTAATATTAAATTGCACATTCCAATAGCATCTACATGTAAACTCATCTTGTTTCTTGATAAGATACTTTGCATACTTTCCATTGGTTTCATTAGATTTCGCATACTCTGCAAGATATTCGAAATATGGATTGTAGTATCAGAATCAATCTACTGTGTTTTATGATTAATATCAACCATATAAGATTCATAACAAACATATAAGATTGGTTTACCTTTCTTTTCAAGCTATTGTTGAAATTTGGAACAATCCTTCTTCATGTGTCCCTTGTTTTTACAAAAGAAGCACTTGGATTCTTATTTGATTCCACCTTAGGGTGGTATTGTATCTTTCCCTTTTTGCTTGGCTTGGTTCTTATTCTTTCCTTTGTTCTAGTTCTTTTCTTGTGTTTTCAATAATGCACTCTCATCCATTTCCATCATTAGCCTTCCTTCCTCCTGAACATTGATGGTTAGAAGTTCATTAATTGACTATTTATTTTTATGTGTATTATAAGAGATTTTGAAATGCCCATATTGCAGTGGAAGAGTATTCAGTATGTAGTGCATAAGGAAGGATTCAAACATTTAAACCTTAAGTGTTTTCAACTGACTCATAATGTCCATCATCTTCATGATGTGATAATGTGCACCACTCACACCAATGAGCCTTAAGGATGAAAACTTTGTTATTAGGGTGCTAGCAAATGCCTTATCTAAAGTTGCAAACTGTTTATCAATAGCCTTCAGCAATGCCTTAACATTCTTACGCTAATCAACAGAACCTCGAATACCAACAGAAATTTTGGTCTTTATGCTGATCAACAAAACCTCGAATACCAATAGAAATTTTGATCTTTACGAACATCAGATTATATTTCTTAATTTACCAACAGAAATTCCTATGGGTAAATTAAGAAATATAATATGATATTCTATTCTAATTAATCATAGATATATAATAAAAATTCCTATGAGATAAAATTTATTATATTAAATATGATTAATTACAATAAATGCTATTTTCTTATGTGTGATCCTAAACCACTTAATATATAATTTTACATAATTAAAAATGTTGTGGCTAAACTCTAATTAGTTACAATTAGATGGATCACTAGACATTTAATTTTATCTTAAAAATTTGTTCATAAATAAATTGCACGTAACAATAAGCAATATAAATAAATATGATCAAGATTCATAAAATTTAGGCACTAAAATATTTTATGGAAATTGTATGGATAAACAAAATAATAATTATTCATACAAAATTAAAATAATTTCAGCACATAATAATATAAAAATCAATTCTGCACAAATATATATAATATTCATATGAAATACTAAACTTGTGAATATTTCATAACATAAAAATCATGATTTTTTCACAAAAGTACCAAATTTATGAAAATTTCATAAAAATATTAAGTTTGTGATTAAAAAAAAACTATATACTTTTTAATTTTGATTTAATTTATGGAATTTTCTTTTGAAAAACCTGATTTTAATGCCTTTAAACGACATGTTGTTTAGACCTGTTCATAGTTGTTTTCAGTTCCTATAAATGTTGTTTGCATCTTTCTCAAAAATGGAGCCATTTTAACATAAATAATAATAGCCTTTTATACGACAAAATGACATGTCATTATTTAAACCCGATGAAAATGATATATTGTTTTTCTTGTTGTCTTCCACCTCTAGCTAGGGATCTTTCAAAAAACCAAAAAACAAAAACTGATAGCCAAACTAACCAAAAAAAGGGAAAAAAATCAGTTTTGGGACAAAAACCGACAAAATTGGTTGGAAACCAATAGCCCATGTATTTCTGGTGGTCAGTTTTTGGAAGCCATATGTTTGATCGGTTGGTCTTCAACTTTAAAAAATCAAATATATACATCATTTTCTTCCATCGTGTCCATTTAGCATGTCTTTTAGTGAAAACTCTGAAAATCAAAGTTGTAGACTTAGAACAAGCCTAATAATTTCTTCACAATGCAAAGTTTTTGCTAATATAAGATGTCTCATTACAATGCATTGAAGATGGTATTCTAGATGTGTAAATCAATGTCTGCAAGAAACTAGAAGGCAAAAGTAGTATTTAACATAGAAATGTTGCGAAGTGTTATAGCATTCTGCAACTATGAATTTCATGTTACCCACTGACAATTCAAGTATAATCTAGGTTGTGGTTTAGAAGAGTAAAGATGAGGATTCACCATTATGATGGATAAAAGAGATAAAAATAACAAAGAGCTCAACTTTAAAATCCTTTGAAATATGCGTTATATAACATATAAATATAATAAAATAAATTAAACAACGAAACTGAAAACAAAAAGAAAGAAACGGCACTTTCTTATCACATTGAAAGAAATAAATTAAATCAAATGACACTTTATTCACTGGTTACTCTAGTTGGAAACCAAGTTTAATACTTAGTCTTATACTGGATTATTTTTAGTATCCTGACTGGTTATTCTAGTTGAATGACCACTACAAAACCGATCATTGTTGGTTGAAAACCTACTAAATGTTTAACTATTCAGCAGTTTTTGGTTCCACTTTTTCAAAATCGACTGCCATCGGTTGGAAACCGACCGATGAACACCCTTACCTCTAGCCGGGTCGTTTCGATTTGGTTTCGACCCCTTTTTAGGACATGAATTTTTCTTCTCATTTTAGGCACCAAAAACATCATTTTAAACTACAAAAACGTTACAAATCCAATTTCTTAATGATTCCTAATGTCTTATCATCAAAACTCTATAAGATAATAAAATCAAAATCAAACGAACTCTCAATCAAATTGTACAAATCATCAAGACAAATGTTAAATATTTTGCTCTGATACCAACTGCTAGCATCTTATATTCACAAAAACAATGTCAAACATAATCTACAAGGGACGAATAAAGGATTGAAATACCTCCAACCCTTGGCAATATGGAAACTTTTATAAAACAGAACCAAAAATACTATTGGGTTTGAGAGCTTCTAAAGCCTTGTTCCTATTCTCAAAATGATGGTGTCATAAAGAAAAATGGAATGGCTTTAGGACCCAAATAATATATATTTATAATGGTCTTCCATCATTTAGCAACTTCTTGAAGTTGATTCCATCAAATATGTAATCACAGACTATTATCAAAAGTTTCCTTATTGTTAAAAATCTAAATAGAAATCTGAAATGGTAGAAATTTTGGGGCACTTTATAGTTTCTTAATTTGGTTTCATACCAAATTTATTCACGTTTACGTGCATTATGGGAGAAAAATCAGCACTTTTCCCATAATCTCGAATAAGCATGGATAACTAAAAACAGCTTCACACACAATAGACAGATTTACATGCAATAATGTGATCAACTGTGAAAATCTAAAAGCATAAGGCAAATTGACGATTATATGTATCTATGGCAGTCAATCTATGCAATTTGGTGACAACATATAACATGTATTTCAATTGGTGAGATATTTAAACAGAAAACCTGTCACGCCCCGGAGTACGGGAGATGACGTGGTGGTTTAATTAAATTAATTTAGTAAAGATTTGGTTAAAAATAAGGTTTTAGAATGAAATTTATGAGTAAAAAGGACGATAATTTTAAAATCGTTTGAATAGAAAAGTTAAAGAAATAAAGCGATTCATTGTAATAATTAAACAAATAGAAATAACATTAAAATAATTAAATATGGGGTGGAACGCGTATGAGTCCCACTAGCCCACATATTGTGCACACACATGTAGTATTGACAATATTATGATACAACCACAGTCTAGAATAAAAGAGAAGTTTAAGTCTTACATGCCTTGAATGATAAATTAGCCTACCCAATACTTCTTCTGATCGTAAATCCGGTCGGCGGACTCTTCTCCAAACCTATGCTGATATCCACCTAGGGTTAAGATTTTAAAACAGATAAAATGTGAGCGAAAGGCTCAGTAGGACTATATTTAAAAAATTATTCAACTTTAAAAGAAATTGCATAAATTAAATAAACACATAAAATGAACTGGAACAATCAACGAATAAATAATTAAATGCGAAATTAAATAAAATATAATCTTCCAAAAATAATTCAAATAAATTAACCAAAGAGTACCATTTTTCCTTTCCTGGGCAAACCATACATGACTCACCACCGTAGTGGCCCAGCTGGGTTTCGGGACCTGCCCCCAAGGTTGTTCACTACACAACCCGATCTCTGATATGGCATCATGCCCTAATATATATATATACATATATATCTCTCTGATTCATAAAATCTTTTCTTATCAGATGTAATCATTCATATTCATTATGAAGTTTATTATAAAATCCATCTCAATCTGCTATTTTAGAAAACAGATAATGAAAATCCTTTATCAACAAGTCAGTTGAAAACATTTTCGTAAAAATCCATTTGAGGCCAAAGTATTTAAAAATGGCTATCAAAGAAAGGGTAGAAGTCCTACCTCAATACTCGTACCGGTGTCTCACACCGCAATCCCGGTCCGCTATACGTTAGCTCCGCGGATCCACGCACAAATCCTAGATGCATAGTAACTTAGCTTATTAGCATCTAACCCGAGGTATCCTATGGTACTAAATCATCTCATGGTGTCCTAGTGTGCCATTTAGGTTTATAAAATCATTGTACAAGGTTGAAATTTAAATCAGGGTTTAAAACAGTTTAAAACGGGTGAAAATCACAAAATTTCTCCTGGCTCGGTCGGCCTGCCGGTTCCCCTGGTTCGGCCTGCCGGACTGCACAGTTCGGCCTGCCGGACTGCACAGTTCGGCATGCCGGAGGAACAGGTTCGGTTGGCCAAACATCTCCAGGTTCGGCCTGCCGGTCGGATGAATCCGGCCTGCCGATCCTTTGAATCCGGCCTGCCGAACACAAAATTTGGCCTACCGATCTGGAAAAATTTCAGAAATTTCTATGCACGGGTCTCGGCATCCCTGAATTCAAATCTTCAAATCTAACCTGTTTTCTCAATTCCCAGGCATGGATATTCATCATAAACAATAGAAAATCATAATAGAACACTTTTTAATGATTTAAAACAAGTTTTAAACAACATTTTCTCAAAAATCCGAAAATAGAGAAAATAGAGGAAAAATAAAAAATCTTGATTCTAATCCGTTTTTGATGAAATGAAGTTTACATTCTAGCTAATCTAAGTCCATCTAACTTAGATTGAAGCTTTTCTAGGCTTAGAAACTCTAAAATTTCAAAATGCAAGAAAATCTTGAAAAAT
>CAMOHE010051413.1:12227-64381 GCA_946598075.1 Artocarpus hirsutus
GAGGGAGGGGGCAAAGGGGGAAGGGAGTGGGAGGGGACGAGGTGTAATGATCAGGGGAAAATTCATTAATAAAATCTAATATTTAATTAGATTTGATTAATAAATTTACCCTCATAAATCATATTTTGTAAAAATTACGATAAAATATAGAATATAGTGTTAATAGGAAGTTCCAATGTAAATTTGTTATGATGTTGGATATTAACAAATACAGATTTTGTGAGTTTAAATACTCAAAAATTTGTAAATAATATCTATAAAATAAATTTTATATCACAATTAATTGTAGAATTTTGATATAAATGGATGGATAGTTAAGGTATAAACAAGATAGAAAATCTACCAAAACCTTAAACCAATGCAAAACGGGGTCCGATACGGTATAGATACACTGCTAAGTGAAAACATATATAGAAGAAATGCTATGTTTGGCTTTCGAAAGTAAACTAAAGGCAAAGTAGAATATCGTCTACAGTCTAAGAATATGTTTTTCATTGGTTTTACTATGGCAGTATAAGAAAAATACTATATGATAAAAAATTATACTATGTAAAGTTTTGGGGCCCACCCAGTGGGCAGCCATTGGAATCTTATTGGGCCACCATGCCATGAAAGGTGGCCAAATCACAATTAGCCACATTAGTCACCCAATTGATTACTTGGTGACTCACCACATTTTAAAAAAAAATGTAAAAAGATAAGTATGAATTAAAAGCGTTTAACATCAAAGCCAACTCATTTCTTTTTTCTCCCAAAATCGGCAACCATAAGAGCACATTCTCAAAACTTTTTCCAAGCCCAAATTCTTGCAAAATTTCCCTAATTAAGTTCCCAAGTTTCAAGATTAAGGTTTTACAAACTTTTTAAGGTAAGAAATCCAAATTATGTCTTGAATTTTCTTGAGTTTTTCATGGTTTTAGAAGGGGATTGTGATAAGAATCTCTTTTATGTAAAACATGCTTAGGAATTGCAACGAAGCTCTTGAAAAGTTTTAGTTCACAAATGCTTCTTTTGGTAAGTTTAATTTTTCAAATGTAAAGTTTATTTGCTTTTATGTTTTATGTTGTTGTTTCAAAAAGGCATGTGATTCTTTATGTAAGTTATGATTTGATTTTCTTAATTCCATGGTTTATGTTGAAGATGTGGTTGAAATATGAGTTTGAAGATGAAAAATGGCATTTGGTGCAAAAAGGGATAGTTTAGTGAACTTTGAGGTAGTTTTAAAAAGAATAGCGATTTGGGTATGAAAATGGTTTTAGGAAATGTTGAATCTGCCTTCACAGTGGCTGGAATGCTGTTTTAGAGTTGATTTTTACAAAAAAATGACCCAGAGACTAAATTACAAAGAAAAAGTTTTTCTCGACAAATTTAGAAAAAGACAAAAAACACCCTTGTATAGTGGGAATTTTGAAAAAGTTAAAACACAAAAGTTGTTGATCTTGACAAAACTATTAAAAATCATAGATGGTTTGTCAAAAAATCACATTCGTTTGTGAGTTATGGATTTTACAAAACTTGTTAAAATTGAAAAAAAATTTAAAGGGTGAAAACGTCATTTTGTAAAAGGATTTTAGGTATGGTATTCTGAGCAAATACGATCCTTATGAAAAATGAAAAATTATGGTTTAAAGAGATTATTTTTAGTTCCGGGGGTAAACTTGTCAAAATTTTCAAGTAGGCGATGAAATTGTAAAGTTTTATTAAAATGCGGCATTAATGTAAAATAAGGAAACCCGACACCTCTGGGTATTGTTTTAAAGTTAATAAGCAACAATTTTTGCTAAAAGAGCAAAATTGAGCTCGAAAAATTTAAAAAGGCCCATCGAGTGCAAAATCGTTATTTTTCCCACATGTGTCTTGAACTGCTCTGAAATGTCCAAAATAAGGAAAATGGATTATTTGTCCTAACCTGCCTTTTTGGGCTGTGATAAAACTCATTCTTACTTACTTTAAGGCAAAAATTTAGGAAATTTTTTTTTTGAAACTGAAATAAATAATTTACTTACAATAATTTTGGCAACTTCCAAAATACTTTCACACACTTATATTTACATAATTATTCTTACTTTTACAATATTTTTTTGTTCAAACATTTCATTTCAAAACAACTTAAAATACACACAGAAGAAACATTCAGAAGCAGACTCCATACCTGATCTACACACATTATTCGTCTGCCAACTCATCATTAAGATTTATTCTGGCCTTCTTGTTAGAATACCTATAGCATGAAATACTTAATGAGCTAATGCCTAGTAAGTCCCATAAATCCCACATGAACATTCAAATAAATGCGTAATTCAATTATGCTTTCTTATAAACTTTCTTTATCATCATCATTTCTTATCTTTAGCTAGGACCCAAGTGTTCGTACCATTGTGCAATTTCATTTAGGTCTACGTAACATCGTGACCATACTTTATCCTTTAAACTCCCCTTGATTCAGGAGTCAGTATGACACTTTTCTTAATTTCTGGTGACATATTTACCAATCCATTTATTATGGTTCACATACCATGCATGGAGTGATAATCACATCTTATCCATGATACATAAATTCGTATGTATAGCATAGTACACATAAGTACCTACTTTATATACGCACAAGTATTCATCATTGTACACACAGGTACGTAATTTATTGTACATACTAATACATAACATGTTATACACTCAAGTATTTCAATCGTATACTCACTGGCATCCATACTATACCTCTAGGTATTTATTTCATAGCAAACACATAAGCTTACACCGTAATATATACTTCGGTGTACATTTACACACATTTGATACCTACATTTCCATACTGTAGGTGGGAAGGGTACTTACTTGATTTTGAGCACCATAAAATGAACTTCAATCCCCTTTCTCCTAGAATCTTAGGATCCTGTTGGCCAATTACAAAACTATTAGCCAATTCCAATACATTTTGTTACAAAACGTTCGTTACTTAATTAGTCAAGTTGTATAACTATACACAACCCTGAAAATCACTAGTTTCATTATTTCTATCTAATTCTGCCCTATTGTCACTTACGAAGGACAAAAATCATTCTAATCATTTTCTTTTCTTATTTGAGACATTTTAGAGCGATTCGGGTTATTTGGGCAAAATTGACGATTTTGCCGTCCGTGGCCCTACTGACCTACCCAAGCTCGATTTGTTATTTTAACAAAAATAGCCACATATTAACTTTAAAATAATGTTCTAGTGGCTCATATCTCTTTATTTCACACTTATACCCCTTTTTATAAAACTTTACGATTTAGACCCTAAACTGAAAATTTTGACAATTTTGCCCCCGGGGTTAAAAGTTTTATCTTTGAACCAAAATTATCTATTTTTCATAAGAAACATTTTTACTTAAGGTACCATACCTTAAATCATTTTGAAAATGACATTTTTGCCATTTTAACACTTTTTCACTTTTAACAAATTCTTGAAAAACCAAAAACTCACAAACGGTTGAGTTTTTTAACGAACTGTCGACAATATTTAATAGTTTTATCAAGATCTACAACTTTATTGTTTTAACTTTTCTCAAAATCTCACTATACAGGGGTGTTTTTGGCCATTTTTCAATTCTGTCGAGAAAGAACTTTTTCTTTCAATTTAGTCCCTAAGTCGTTTTTATGAAAATCCATTTCAAAATTACAAATCTACCCCTGTAGAAACCGTTTCATGCCTTATTCAAATCATCCTTATGCTCAAACATCATTTTTGCAAAGACTAACCTTGAAATTACAAAAACATAGTTTTTTGCAAAAACAACCATTTCGCACCACAAACCAAAATTTCACAACTTAAACATGCCATCCATCACATATACATGAAATTTCATCAAATATATGCTCATGAACCCACATGGGTTTAAGAGAATAAAAATCAAAACAAAATTCACAAAATTTTGAAACTTTAAAACCCAAAACTTACCAAAATAACACCCTTTTGGTTTCTAGCCTTCAAAATCCCTTTGAACTCCCTCCTAAGCTTCATTTTCATGCAAAAATACCATGGGTTAATTTTCCCCTTCCATCCATGAAAAATCCCTTGAAAACTTGTTAAAAAGTTTGAGATTTTACCTTAAATCTTGTGAAAATCCTTGAGCTTGCTTCTACAACTTGTTTTGGGGCTATTTTTGCAAAGTGTGAGGTTGAGAAATTTTTTTTGAAAGGTCCTTCAATGGCTACCGAACTTGGGGAAGAAGAAAGAAAGAAAATTTTTTGATAATTTTGCATGAAATGCTCACCTATCCCATTTGGTGACTCATGGTAGCTTATGAGTATACCCCTAGGTGGCAACATGTTATTGGGCCACATTTTTAAGCTTGTTGGCCCAATCAAATTCGGTTGGGTGTCCACTTTGTGGGGCCCAAAAATTTACACCGTGTAATTTTTCATCACGTAGTATTTTTCTTATATGACCGTGGCCAAATCAATGTACTTTCTATCCTTAGACTGTATAAAAATATTTAACTTACTTTTCATTCACTTTTGGAGGCCAAACATGACATTTTTCGTATCTACGTTTTCATTTAGCAGTATTATACTGCTTTAGCCTCTTTTTTACCCCTGATTAGGGTTTGGACAACCTCTATGTCCTATTTACATTCTTGTCACCCCTTCGTTTATATCACAATTTCATAATTAATCGTGATATAAAATTCATTTTATGGATATTATTTACAAATTTTTAAGTAATTAAACTCAAAAGATCTATATTTTACCATATCCAACATTGCATCACATTTGCCATAAAATTTGTAATCAATATCACTCATTCACACTTTATCGTAATTTTTACAAAAATTACAATTTTTACACAAAAATCACATTTTTAAGAGTAAATTTATTAATTAAACCCAATTAAATATTAAGTTTTATTAATGAAATTTTCTCGGTTATTACAAGCTACCCTGCTTAAGAATTTTTGTCCTCGAAAATCAAACAATTCAGGGTAGCATTTCCTTATTTCATCCTCTCGTTCCCATGTTACCTCTTCCACTTGCTGGCTGTGGCATAAGACTTCGACGAGAGATATCTTAATGTTCCTTAGTTCTTTTTCTTCTCGTGCTAGTATTTGAACCGGTTTCTCTTCATAAGACAGATTCTCTTGCACATTTGTCTCCTCAGGCTGTAGAACATGTGAAGGATCTGGTACATACTTCTTTAGCATGGACACATGGAATACGTTGTGTACCGATGCTAGATTAGAGGGTAAGGCTAACTTATAAGCTACATTGCCTACCCGTTTTAAGATTTCAAATGGTCCAATGTATCTTGGGCCGAGCTTTCCTTTCTTTCCAAATCTAATCACTCCTTTCATTGGTGTCACCTTTACGAAGACCAAATCCTCTACTTGGAATTCCAGGGGTCTTCATTGCCGATCTGCATAACTCTTTTGATGACTAAAGGTAGTTTCCATTTGTTGACGGATTAATTTCACATCCTCTGTCGTCCTTTGCATGAAATCTGTAGTCGATAACGTCTTTTCTCTTATTTCATACCAATGCAATGGCGATCTGCATTTTCTTCTGTAAAGTGCTTCATAAGGAGCCATTCCTATGGAAGCTTGATAACTGTTATTGTAAGCAAATTCAATCAACGGAAGCTTTTTATCCCATCCTCCTTTGAAATCTAGCACACAGGCTCTCAACATATCCTCTAGAGTTTGAATAGTCCTTTCAAATTGACCAGCCGTTTAAGGGTAAAAGCTGTACTAAAGGTCAGCTTCGTTCCCATTGTTTGGTGAAGCTCCTCTAGAATTTAGAAGTAAACCGGACATCTCGATCAGAAATGATAGATTTCAAGACTCCGTGGTATCTAACTATCTAGGCGACATATAGTTCAGCTAGTCTTTCCACAGAACTGTTGAGTTTAATGGGTAAGAAGTGAGTTGATTTCTTCAATGTATCAACGATTACCCATATAGCATCATGTCCACCCGTGATTTTGGGTAGCCCGGTCACCAGATCCATAGTTATCTAGTTCCATTTTCATTTTGGAATTTCAATTTTCTGTAATTCACTTGCCAGCTGTTGAAGCTCAACTTTCACCTTTTGGCATGTAAGACATTTGCTGACAAATCGGGCGATATCGTTCTTCATTTCGTGGCACCAATAGTGCTCTTTTAGATCTTGGTACATCTTTTTAGCTCTTGGATGAGCCATGTATGGTGCTTCATGCATGAACTTTATCCAATACCTGCTTCTTTAATCCTTCATCATTGGGAACATAGACTCTACCCTTATTACGGAGGATACCATCTTCTAAGATACTAAATTCTGTTTCCTTGTTCTTAAGAACCTCATTCCTGGTTTTGAGTAGCAATGGATCTGCTTCTTGTCACTGCTTTAAGTTCTCCAAGATAGCAGGTCAAAAGGACAAAGTAGCTAATCTTCTAGTGACTAGCTCTATCCCCGTTTCTATTAAGTCCTTTTGAAGAGGTTTTGGCATTAACTGCATCATCACAGGCACATATATTGTTCTACAACTAGGGGCATCAGCTACTCGATTAGCCTTTCCCAGGTGCTATAGAATTTCACAGTCGTAGTCTTTAACTAACTCTAGCCACCTTCGCTGTCTCATGTTGAGCTCCTTCTGCATGAAGATATATTTTAAACTCTGATGGTCTGTATAAATTTCACACTTAGCTCCATACAGGTAGTGATGCCATATCTTCAATGCAAATACAACCACTGCTAACTCTAGGTCATGTATCGGATAATTCCTTTCATGATCCTTTAGTTGTCAAGATGCGTATGCAATTATCTTTCCATTTTGCATCAATACGGCTCCTAGTCCCGTTTTCGATGCATCGTTGTAGATCACAAAATTTCCTAAGTCTGGATCAAGTATTGTCAGCACTAGTGCACTTGTAAGTCACCTTTTTAATTCTTTGAAACTTTGTTCCCAATTCTTAGTCCATTCATACTTTGCTGCTTTTTGTGTAAGTGTAGTGAGTGGTGCTGCAAGCTAGGAAAATCCTTCTACAAAACGTCTGTAGTAGCCTGCTAAACCGAGGAAACTTTTGATTTCGGTTATGCTTTTCGGTGTAGGCCACTTATTTACCACTTCCACTTTGGTGGGATCAACAGATATTCTGTCCCGTGTCACCACGTGTCCAAGGAAATGAATCTTTTCAAACCAAAACTCACATTTTGAGAACTTGGGGTACAATTGATGCCTTCTCAATAATTTCAATGCAATCCTCAAGTGCTCCTCATGTTCCTTTGGCATTCTTGAATATATGAGAATATCGTCGATAAAAACGATGATGAATTTATCAAGATATTCCTTAAATATCCAGTTCATGAGATCCATAAAGGCTGCTGGGGCATTGGTCAGTCCAAATGGCATAACATAGAATTTGTAATGCCCATAACATGTTCTGAACACTATCTTTGGTATATCTTATTCTTTAACTTGAAGTTGATGATATCCCGAGCGCAAATCAATCTTTGAGAACATTGATGCTCCTTTCAGTTGATCAAACAAATCATCGATCCTTGGGAGTGGATACTTGTTCTTAATCGTGACTTTGTTCAGTTCCTGGTAATCAATACACATTCGTAATGGTCCGTCCTTCTTCTTGATAAATAGAACAGGTGCCCCCTATGGGGAATGACTTGGTTGGATGAACCCCTTATCCAATAATTCCTTTACTTGCACCTGAAGTTCCTTGAGTTCCCCTAGAGCCATTCGATATGGCGTCTTTGAAATCAGGGCTATGCTAGGTGTCAATTTGATCTCAAATGAAATCTCCCGTTCTGGTGGCAAGCCTGGCAACTCGTCAGGAAACACATCAATGAATTCCCTTACTATGGGAACATTCTCTAGTCTTAACTGAGCTTCTTGATCTTTCCTTATCAAATTTACCAGATAACCGGTGCATCTGCTTTCTAGCATTTTCCTTGCCTTCAATGCTGAAATCATCACCTTAGGAGCTTTGGGAGTCTTCCCCAAATTCATGAACTTTTCACTTTTGGAGGTCGAAACGTAACCTTATGGTGTCAACATTTAATCATAGCCATGTATTTCCCCAAGAAATCCATTCCTAGGATGACATCGTAATCTTGTATATCAATTATTATCAAGTCAATATGCAATTCCCTTCCATAAATGATTATCAGTATGTGACGTAACCAATAATCAGAACTCAATACCTCTCCAGAGGGTAATGCAGTTCTAAAGGTTTGCTCTATCCTATCTCCTTTACCTCCTATTTGTTTCGCAAACTTAAGTGATGCAAATGAATGTGTTGCTCTAGAATCAAACAAGACATATGCATCAGTACTGGCAACAGAAAACTAACCTATCACCACCGATGAGATTCCTGCATCTTCTTCCTTCTTCATGTAGGCATAAATTCAGCCACTTGGTTCTAGAGCTTCTAGTCGCCCTTAACTGACGCTAAGACCTTCAATCTATGCCTGAACTTGAACGGCATGCAGTTGGTTTCCTTGGGGCCTTTGCTGAGCTTGACTGTTCTAACTTTGAGGATTAGAAAAACAATTTCTGGCATAGTGCCCTTCCTTCCCACAGATATAGCGCTTGTTTGCACTGGCCTTGCTTTCCCCTGCATGTCTCTTCCCACATTGACTGCAAAGGGGTTTGTTACTTCCTTCATCAATAATCCTCTTCTGGGGTTGACCCTTTGGATTCTTTGAACTATTCACGTTCCATTTCCTTTTAGTATTAACATTGCGGCTACGTCCCACTAGAAGATTCTGGGATGGCCCTTGGCTTGAGGCACTTCCTTGTCCTTTCACCTAGACAACTTGACTCTGCTTGGCTAAAACTCTCTCTTTCTTCTAAGCTTTGAAAATCCTTGCTTTTTCCTCCTTATCACAGGCAATTCTAAACTCAACTCTGGCCACCCGTTTAATGCAATCTTCCATGTCCTTGGGAGCTTGCCTTCCACTATTAACTATAAAGGCAATGTCAGTTCTGAGCATTCTCATTAATCGTCTAATTCGTTCCTGATTAGTAGTTACTAACTCAGGACAAAGCCATGCTAGCTGATTAAACCTCTTTATAGTGTTAGCTACAGACATATTGCCTTGCTTGAAATTGTTAAATTCTTCTTGTTAGACCGCCATGGTTTCTACATTAAAGTGAGCCCTGTCGAACTCTTCGATAAAATCAGACCATGACATGTCGTCAATGTTTCTTCTACGCTCTACTGACTCCCACCATCTCCTGGCATCTTTAGTTAGAGAAAACAAAGTGCAAAGGACTTTTGCATGGTCACAAAGCGCCATAGATTTCAGTATCCTTTCTATACCCGTAAGCTAGTCGTCGACCTCTAGTGGGTCTGTAGATCCATCAAATTTCAGGGCCTTCATCCTCTGAAATCTTTCATAAAATTCAGTTGTGGATACTACCAGAACACCTGGGACTGCTTGATCCGCTTGCTGTGACGGTGGTACTGGGGGTGGTGTGTCTGCTTATGCTTAGGGTACAGGGTTTTGGTTAGCTAACTGTTCCCATAAACCTTGCATTTCTCACTCTTGAGCTTGGAGCTTCTGTTGCAGTTCCATAATCATGGCCATTAAATCTGGATTCATCGATCCTCCAGGTATATCTGCCATCGATATCAATTGTTATATATCTATCGTATAATTTTGTTACTATGTTAGCACATACTATTAACTTAATAGTATCCAATCCATAAGTGCATATATTTTAAATAACATGAATACATGCAACATACACATTCACATGAACTCAATATCTTGCTTCATACATTTCATTTCATAAACCTTCATACATTTCATTTCATGAACCTTTTTCATTTCCTTTTTACATTCTTCACAACATTACATGCATTACTAACATACATACTTTCTTTCCTTCCATACATAAACTATGCATATCATTTCTAGGAGCAGTTATTACTTCCGGCTACATATACCCTATTGCCGAGAAGGATACCACTTGCCGAACACACATACATATACAAAGGTAGCAAAGCCCAAAATTGTACTAATCCCTCATCTATATACATCACAATACACAAAAATTATCTCATAAATTCTTTTTAGTCAGACTTGACTCCAGACATGTCGCTTTGTTCAGGATCCTCCTCTGGGTCCTCTTCTTCCTCTTCATCTGAATCAGTCGACTCATCATCACTTGTAGTTATGGGGTCGGGAGGTCCTGGAATATATTCGAACTCTTCATCATTGTCATCACCATCATCATCATCATCATCATCACCCACTTCCATGTCTACTGGGGAATCTAAGGGTGTGGCCACATTCTATTCTGCATGTAATACTACCATAAGAAAGTCGTGGGTGCTGATAAAGTTTCTCAAATACTGTATTTGCTACTAGACTGCATTAGGTAGATTTCTCCAAACAAGATCACAAATGTGCCGTAAGGGTATTTTTGGCGGTATCAATGGCATAATGATTTGGTGAAACCTCAGAATGTAGTGATCTACAGCTTACCTACATATCTTCCCCATAAGGGTTCTATTCGAAGGTACAATCGACGTCTCCAATCCGCCCACAACATCAGAATCACCTGGATGTGCATATCATCTGCTGGGGGTAAAGGTGCGAACTCTACTTCAATTTGTCCTCTAAAACCTTGCCAATCTCCCGGTCGCTCATTAGGTTCAATCCTCAACCACCATACTAATGCTTCCGCCAACAACAATCTGGAAGCTAATAGGACCTGGAGGTGTAGTGGCATATGGCAAGCATCGAAGATCACCTCAACTGCGTGAAGCCATTCTATCAGCACCATAGGCTATCGACTCCTATAGTATCGCGGTAGCATCACATCTTGGAAAGCAATACTTGCTGTTCAATTAGCCTCTATGTCACGGTTATGATGTGGCTCCGCCATATACTATATTTATTATCATAATTAGTATAACAATGTCATACATAATAGAACTAAAAATTCTTATATTAAAAATCAAGCTATCTTACTTGAGCTATGGTAATGGAGCAGACGACGGTATGCAATAGGATGGCAAGATTGTCACTCTGATATCAACTGTCACAACCCTTTTCGGGCTGTGATAAAACTCTTTCTTACTTACTTTAAGGCAAAAATTTAGGATTTTTTTTTTTGAAACTGAAATAAATAATTTACTTATAATAATTTTGGCAACTTCCAAAATACTTTCACACACTTATATTTACATAATTATTCTTACTTTTACAACATTTTTTTGTTCAAACATTTCATTTCAAAACAACTTAAAATATACACAGTGGAAACATTCAGTAGCAGACTTCATACCCGATCTGCAAACATCATCCATGTGCCAGCTCATCATTAAAATTTATTCTGACCTTCTTGTCGGAATACCTACAGCATAAAATATTTAATGAGCTAACACCCAGTAAGTCCCATAAATCTCACATGGACATTCAAATAAATGCATGATTCAATTATACTTTCTTATAAACTTTCTTTATCAGCATCATTTCTTATCTTTAGCTAGGGCCCAAGCGTTCGTACCATTGCGCAATTTCATTTAGGTCTACGTAATACCGTGACCATACTTTATCCTTTAAACTCCCCTTGATTCAGGAGTCGATACGACACTTTTCTTAATTTCTAGTGACATATTTATCAATCCATTTATTATGGTTGACATACCATGCATGGAGTGATAATCACATGTTATCCATGATACATAAATTCGTATGAATAGCATAGTACACACAAGTACCTACTTTATATAAGCACAGGTATTCATCATTGTACACACAGGTACATAATTTATTGTACATACTAATACATAACATGTTATAAACTCAAGTATTTCAATCATATACTCACTGGTATCCATACTATACCTCTAGGTATTCATTTCATAGCAAACACACAAGTTTACACCGTAATATATACTTCGGTGTACATTTACACATATTATATACCTACATTTTCATACTGTAAGTGGGAAGGGTACTTACTTGTTTTTGAGTACCGCAAAATCAACTTTGGTCTCCTTTCTCCTAGACTCCTAGGATCCTGTTGGCCAATTACAAAACTATTAGCCAATTCCAATATGTTTCTTTATAAAACATTCGTTACTTAATTAGTCGAGTTGTATAACTATATACAACCTTGAAAATCACTAGTTTCCTTATTTCTATCTAATTTTGCCCTATTGTCACTTACGAAGGACAGAAATCTTTCTAATCATTTTCTTTTCTTATTTGAGACATTTTAAAGCGATTCGGGTTATTCGGGCAAAAATGACGATTTTGCCTCCGTGGCCCTAGTGACCTACCCGAGCTTGATTTGTTATTTTAACAAAAATAGCCATATATTAACTTTAAAATAATGTCCTAGTGGTTCGTATCTCTTTATTTCACACTTATGCGTTTTTTATAAAACTTTACGATTTAGCCCCTAAATTGAAAATTTTGACAATTTTGCCCCCAGGGCTAAAATTTTTATCTTTGAACCAAAATTTCCTATTTTTCATAAGAAACATTTTTACTTTAGGTACCATACCTTAAATCATTTTGAAAAATGACGTTTTTGCCATTTTAACACTTTTTCACTTGTAACAAATTCTTGAAAAATCAAAAATTCACAAACGGTTGAGTTTTTCGGTAAACTGTTCACGATATTTAACAGTTTTATCGAGATCTACAACTTTTATGTTTTAACTTTTCTCAAAATCTTACTGTACAGTGGTGTTTTAGGCCATTTTTCAATTCTGTCGGGAAAGAACTTTTTCTTTCAATTTAGTCCCTAAGGCATTTTTGTCAAAATGCATTTCAAAATTACAAATCTCCCCCTACAGAAACCATTTCATGCCTCATTCAAATCATCCTCATGCTCAAATATCATTTTTGCAAAGACTAACCTTGAAATTACAAAAACATGGTTTTTTGCAAAAACAACCATTTTGCACCACAAATCAAAATTTCACAACTTAAACATGTCATCCATCACATATACATGAAATTTCATCAAATATTTGCTCAAGAACCCACATGGGTTTAAGAGAATAAAAATCAAAACAAAATTCACAAAATTTTGAAACTTTAAAACCCCAAACTTACCAAGATTACACCCTTTTGGTTTCTAGCCTTCAAAATCCCTTTGAACTCCCTCCTAAGCTTCCTTGTCATGCAAAAATACCATGAGTTAATTTTCCCCTTCTATCCATGAAAAATCCCTTGAAAACTTGTTAAAAAGTTTGGGATTTTACCTTAAATCTTGTGAAAATCGTTGAGCTTGCTTCTAAAACTTGTTTTAGGGCTATTTTTGCAAAGTGTGAGGTTGAGAAATTTTTTTGAAAGGTCCTTCAATGGCTACCGAACTTGGGGAAGAAGAAATGGGACCCAAAAATCCCAAGTCCTACACTACATAATTGCTTAGTGCCTCTCTTAACTTCTCCATACCATACTCGCATTTATCAGAGCCACCTTGTTTCTTTTCCCTTGTAAGCATCTCATTGAAGTCGCCCACACAAATCTAGGGAATGGAGTAGAGGTTTTCTAGCCGCCTAAGAAGCTCCCATGAGTGACATCTCTCCATTCTTGAGGTATTACCATAAAATCCTATAAAGTGCCACATGTGATCATCGTTTATCTTAACAAATCCGTCTTTATGATAACAGGAATAATTCATTATATCTATTTCCCAAACATCTCTCCATAGCAATATAAGACCTCTGCTATGTCCTTCAGAATCAACAAACATGCTACACGGAAAGCCCAACCGTGTCCGAATATCCTCTACTTTCACTCTCCACAGCTTGATCTCCATTATGGAAACAATATTGGAATTTTCACCATGGATTACATCCTGTAGATTGTCGAATACACGAGGGTTCCCTAATCTTCATACATTCCAACATAAGAGACACATGATGTCTGGATGGGGTTGCACTACAACCTTCGTCGTTCCCCTAAGTGTGTTTGAGACATTGCCAAAAATGCGTTGTTGTAGCCTTAAACTCATAAATTCTTCCTTTTTCCAACACTATTTTCTTCTAAATCATTAGCATGATGCACTATACTCTGTTTTTTTCTAGCTTCCTTTCTTAAACTGATCTTCTTTTGCACAACCACACTGTTAGTAAATCCAACACTAAATGAGAAACTATTCCTTGTGCTAGAGTTGGTCATCCCTATAAGGAAGACTAGAGTCAATTAACTTATGAAAGTAGATTTTTTTGGCATATGATACGGGCATAAGCTTGACTTATAGTCAGCCATCCAACCTGGAAATTCATATTTTCTAGCATATAACATAGTCTCAATATATAATTAAATCAACCAAAGTCTAGTATAGCTCTATTCTACAGAACTCCTAAAAGCACTTAGTAAGCTTAACTATTTCCCATTGCAATTCCCCTCTTCTTCAAACAGAATGGAATTTCATCTATTTAATCTAAATTCATTTCTAATCATGTACCTGTTGGTTTTGGAAACATTTTTCACAAAATATTGCAAAAACGTGGTTGTGGTGTGGATTATGTATAACAAAATTTTCTCAAAACTTTTGTAAAAATGCTATAGATTATATTAATTTAGCGCTTAAATAAAAATATATTCAACTTTGCTCACTGGAATAAATGAAGATGAATTGGAAACAAGCTACTTGTAAAGGGCGTTCTCTTTAAGACAAAACCATCGTCTTTCTTACCTAGTCCTTGACATGGAATGGATGCACTTGTGGGCATAGAAGGATTATGGTTTCTAAATGATCAATCAACTAATTTAAGTCACCCACAAATCTCAACACATAAGTAGAATGGGTCATGAGATGCAAAACTTTTCTTCTCTCTCTTTTTCTTTTCTACATGCCTACTAGAGAGAGGAATTTGGTAGAGTATTCTCAGTCTTTCCAAAACTCACAAGTGTATCACTAATGAATAAAAGAGGCCTCTATTTATAGAGGATAAGAAAGCTAATTAATTTTAGAAAGTCTTCTTATTTTAATATGAATAAAAGACAAGTTTCCCCTTCCTAGTACTATGAAAGGCGCCACATAGAAATATTCTTTGTGCATGTGACACCATTCTCATAACAATACAAGAAAGAATATTGCTTGTTATCCAATCCCATTTATTTCTTTTTTAAACTTTTCAAATTTGAATTGAATCACATTTATTCAAAATTGGAAATACTTAAAATGGAAACTTTGTAAATAAGCTTTGATGTGCACAAAAGACTTTCCCTTTATGGCATAGGTGCCATACATAGTGAGAACCTTCTATTGTATAGGCATGCACCACCTATACAATAGGACCCATTGATGTATCACCCAAAATTGTATCTCAATATGCAATCGTTTGTAGTGTAGTATGGGCAGTTGTATCCACATGTAGGTAGGGATTTGAGAGATTGACAAATTTACAGTTTGAAAAGGTAAGGGACTTTTTTCTTTTAGAAACAAAATTTAAAAGAAAACAAAATTGTTAACAAATTTTAAATAAGATTTTAAAATATAAAATTAACAATATTAATTTTAAAATATAAAATTAAAATATAAAATTTTAAAATATAAATTTTAAATAAGATTTTAAAATATAAAATTGTTAACAATAAAGCTTTGAGATCTTTCGTATGTTAAATTGGTATGGAATTTAACTCTATCTATAAATTTTCTAAAATATTTAGATTGTTAAATCTTTTCTAATTAATAACAAGCTTTTCCTATTAATGACAAGCATATTTACTATTTTTATAAGTCAACCAAAGCGATAATATAGCAAACTATAATGCAGTAAGCAATTTCCTATAAAAAGTAGCAAAATAACCACTTTTCACTAGTGATTTGATGCATTAATTGTGTCAATTATAACTATTGTCACTACAATTATAACTATCTTAATTTTAAGATGGAAAAGATATTAACAAACCAAAATTAGTATATTTAAATGGAATATATATTTACGTTAATTTTAGCTGAACCTTGTCTTATGATATATCTAAAATCGATAGAATAATAAGCCCTACTATAGTGAAAGACATTCCATAAAATTAAGCATTATTTTAATGTTAATTATGCAATAAAATTAAATTACAAAAAGGACTAAATTTGTACAAGAATTGGGGCGCATAACAATATTAAAAATAATTTTAAAAAGACAAAAATATAATTTATTCCATACAAATATAAACATTACAGTACAAATATAGAGTTAAAATTATACTAGAATACTATGCATACAAGATCATCTCTCTACCTCACCAAACTATCTACTCTCATTAGACATTAGTTTAATTTTTTTTTCTTCTCATAATTGTGTGTTGCAATGGAGGCTTCAACTTCCTTTTATAGACAAATATTAGCACTTTAGGTGTACTATGGTGGAGGGAAATTTCTTCAAGGTAGGTAAGTTTTATTAGTTTTTTCTTATTTTTCCATGTAGATAAGGGCTCTTTAAGGTGCAAGTTGGGCATTGATATCTAGTGCTTCGCGGCTAAGGGACTTATGGATGCAACGTGATTTGGATCGTTGGACGAGTAGACCTAGACGAATCAGGTGACTTAGATAAGGGACAGTTGGGTGAGATCTACGAAGCTAATTAGAGCTGATGTTTACCATTGATTTCATCTTCTTAAGCTAATCTAATGGTAGACAAGGCAGGAGCATGAACTTTCTCTCTGATTGGTTGCACAAGATCCAAAACCACTAAAGAGCCTCTAACGCATCTAGCAGCTTTTCGAGGTGTTCTCTGCACACGCCAATAAAGACATGACAAGTGACATCCACTTACACAAAATTCAATGTTTTAATTCTTTTCTTCTTTTTTTTTTTTGTCCAATTTTACCCCATTTTGGTGCCATTTTGCTCCTTTTTTCTTCTAGAATTCAAATTTAAAATAGATAGTTGAAACAAAATTAATTATTTTACACAAATAATATTACAAAAAGATATTAAAAATATTTATTTCACAATAAAACACACAAAACACACTAAAAATAAGAATAAACTTCTAAAATTTCGAGCCTAAATGGTTTTATAGAAATATCGTATTTAAGACTCGAAAATATTTTTACAAATTGCTAAAAATATATAAAAATGTATTTACAAACTAAAAACATATTTTACAGCATATTAAGACTAAAAATAAAATCACAACACATTATTTTTATGGTTTTAATTATTTTCAAACTATCTACTGATTAAACACACAAAAATTACTCTAAAAATTTCTGAAAATATTCTTAGACATGGAAACACATTAAAAATATGTAATTAAACATATTTTCACACTAAGAATCTAAACTATTATTTAACATTGAAATGCGATTGAGTAGAGGATTAATGAAAAATAAAAGCATAAATGAATGATTTTAGCCTTATAAAATGTACACTTTTGCAGTCTCATTACCCACCCACTATGTGTCTTACAAAATTAATTATTTTATTTCATTTATTTAAATAATCTAATTATTTATTAAATATAAATATAAATTAATACATTTAATATAGATTTTTAGTTACTCATTTCTTGGAGTCATCCATTTGATATAGCCATTACATATAAGTCGATACTACATAAATAATTCATAATTAGAGCTGGGTGATATCTATTAACCTCTTTAATTACTTCTTCATCTTTAAATGTCATTGATTCTCTAATGAAAATAAATTCATGAACTTAATCACAAATTTAGTGCTCTTATTAATCAATATGCAAATCAATACTCAAAAGAATTATTTCTCTACTTCTTGTTAGAGAAGAAATAGACTCCATCTTTTAATATTAATATTCATAGCCACTTACTTAATTATACCTCCAAGATACAAGCAATAACATTAGATTCTCAAATCCATATCGAGTAACTTAAAAGACATAAATCCATAAACAAGAATCTGTTAATAACTCAAGATTAAAATTATCTTATATAAGACTATCGGTCAATGTGATGAGAACTTGCTTTAACGAAAATTATTAGCTGTTTATATTACATCATGTTTTGGTCCTACATAATCTCATTAAATATAGTATCCTCATTTAATGACTCACTACATTAACAATTCGAATAAGACCATTCCATTCTTAATAGAAATGGCCTGCACTAGTAACGCTCAATTAAAGATTTCATACTTTAATTGAATAATTAATTATAATATGATTGACCATTTTAATTATTATCCTTAAATATTATTCTTAATACTTATGTACAATATTTAAGGTCACATAGATAATTATGGAATTTTAATGATATTTATAAAATATTCAAAATACATACACGCAAAATGAAAAAATTCACTTTATTTATTTATAAGTATATCCTTTACAAAACATCTTATACTTAATGGGAATCTATCCTAATAATCTTCCACTTGCTCCAAAGTAGATGACATGTCTCTCTTAATCCATGATTCTCTAGATGCCTTATGAAAACTTTGACTAGTAAGGTCTTCATGAGCAGATCTACTAGGTTGTCTTTTGGCATGATCTTCAACACTGTCATGTCACCTCTGTGGTATATATCCTATACAAGATAATAACTCCTTTCCACATGCCTTGTGCTGTAACGTCCCAAAATTAATTAAGTGTTATTAGAATGTTTAAATGGTGGATTAGTGTGCCAAAATGAGTATTTTAGACTTAATTTGATCATTTTGTGAAATTTCTAAATTTATGGTATTTTTTTTCTTTTAATGATTTTTAAATTACTCTTAATCATTTTAATTGTTATTTTGAACTTTTGAAATAAAACAATTCGTCAAAATGTCTGCTTTATAAAACTATGGGCGGCTCATGTTTTTCTCATAGTAAAACTGCCCATTTTTTCTCTATTTATTCTCACTCTCTCTTTCTCTTTCTCACTCTCACTCACACACTCTCTCTCTCCTCTCTCTCGCCCGTCTCTCTCTCTCGATTTCTCACTATCCCTCAATTTCCTCTCAAAATTTTTGAAAGAAAAATCAACTTCAAGCCTCGGGTTAGCACATTGAAGGTTCAGGAACTTGATTTGACGGCCACAAACGCGATTCAAAGCTTGAATTCGAGGTTAGTTTCTAAATTTCAAAACTTTTTTCAATTTTTTAAATTTTCTTGCATTTTGAAATCTAAGCTTTTCTAAGCTTGGAAAACCTTTAATCTAGGTTAGAGGGACTTAAAATAACTAGAATACAAGCTTTGTTTGACCAAAAACAGATTTAAATCAAGATTTTTTATTTTTCTCTATTTTTGGATTTTTCCAAAAATTTTATTTAAAACTTGTTTTAAAGCATTAAAAAGTAATCTGCTATGTTTTTCTATCAATTATGATCATTACCCATGCTTGAGAATTGAGAAAATCGGTTGAAATGGAGATTTGGGCTTTGGAGGCCGAATTCTAGTGCGTGGAAAATTTTAAAATTTTTCCAGATCGGTAGGTCGAAGTTCATGTTTGGCAGGCCGGATTCATGAGTTCGATAGGCCGGATTCATACGACCGTCAGGCCGAACCTAAAAAAGTTTGGCCGACTAGACTTGATTTTCCAACAGGCCGAACTGTGTAGTTGTGCCAGCTAAAACAGGGGACTGGCAGGCCGACCGGCATGGTGAAAGTTTTGTAATTTTTTACCCGTTTTCACCGTTTTAAACCCCGATTGAAATCCCAACTTTGTAAAATGGTTTTATAAACTTAAATGGCACACTAGGACACCATGAGATGATTTAGTAACATAGAATATTTCACGCTAGATACTAATAGACCTAGTTTCCATTTAAGGTTGTGCGTGGATCCATAGAGCTAAAGTAGAGCAGACTGGGATTACGATGTGGGACACCGACATGAGCATTGAGGTAGGACTTCTACCCCTTCCTTGGTAGCTAGTTTTAAATGTTTTGGCCTCAAAGAAATTTTTAACAAAAAGTTTTCAAAATGATTGGTTGAAAATATATTTTATTGTCTGATTTCATAAATGGTAAAATTGAGGTGATTTTTCATAATAAATCTCATAATGAATGTAAATGATTATATTTAGTAAAAAAAAAAGATTTTAATAATCATAGAAAGATATATATAATTATATTTAAGGGCATGATGTCATATCAGAGATCGGGTCGTGTAGTGCGCGACCTTGGAGGCAGGTCCCGAAACCTAGCTGGGCCACTACGGTGGTGATTTACATATGGTTTGCCCAGGAAAAGAAAATGGCATTCTTTTTTGTCAACTAATTAAGCTGTTTTGGTAAGATAGACTTTTATTAAATTTTCATATATTTATTTATTTATTCTAGTTTGTTTTCTATATGTTTATTTGAATAATGAATTTTTTTTCAAAATTAAAATGTTTTGACAATATAGTCCTACTGAGCCTTTCGCTCACATTTTATTATTTTAAAATCTTTTCCCTCTAAGTGTATATCAGCTTAGGATCGGAGAAGAGTTCGTTGACCGGACTTGTGACTAGTAGAAGATTTGGGTATTTTGTAGTACAAACAATTCAAGGCATGTATAATTCTTAACTTTCTCTTTTATTTTGGACGATGGTTGTAATTTGATATTGTCAGTACTATGTGTATGCATAAGATGTGGGTTAGTGGGACCCATTCTCGCCTCATCATATATTCTTATTATTTTTATTATTTCCTTATTGCTTATCTTGTTATTCTTATTTGTTCAAATATTATAATTGCTCACTTTAAATAAAAGGGTTTAAAATCCTCACATTTTATAAATAAATTCCTTAATTCTTAAACCCATGTTTTAACTAAATTTCTATTTAATTAACTTAATTAAACTGCCACGTCACCTCCCGTACTCTGGGGCTTGACACATGCCTCTTTATTTTCTTGATTTTTTAATCTTTGCGATCACTGCACTATTGTCACTGTACACTCTAATCAGCTTATCTATATTTGAAACAACTTCTAGATCCATAAAGAATTTTCAAAGCCAAATTGCTTCGATGGATGTTTTACAAACAGCCACATATTCAATCTCCATTGTTGAGTTAGAAACACACTACTATTTCATACTCCTCCAAACAACAGCTCCACCACCAAGAGTGAACACACATCCTGAGGTCGACCTACAATCATCCTTATCTAATTAAACGTCATAAACAATGTAACCATCAATAGACAACTCTCCACTAGAATACACAAGTATATAGTTTCTCGTTCTTCAAATATACTTAAGAATGCAATTCACGGCCATTCAGTGATCAAATCCTAGATTTGACTAGAACTTACAGACTATCCCCATGCCACAATAGATGTCAGGCCTAGTACACTACATACCACACATCATGCTTCCTACTATCAGCGCATAAAGGAACCAACTCATGTCCTCTTCCTCCTAAGAAATCTTAGGACACTACTTTTTATAGAGATGAATGGCATGCCTAGAAAGAAAATTCCCTTTCTTAGAGTTATGCATCCCATATTTGACAAGCACATTGTCTATATATGCGTGTTGAGATAATGCCAAAAGTTTCTTCTTGTGATCTTGGATGAGCTAGATCCCAAGAAAATAGCTTGTCCTCAATCCTTCGTTTAAAATTGGCTGGCAAACCATTCCTTTACTTGTGATATTGATTCATTGTCATTCCCAATAAGCAAGATGTCATCAACATAAAGTACTAAGAAGGCCACTTTCTTTTCTCTTATGTACTTGCAGACATGTAGTTCATCCCAGTCTATTAACAAATGTAAGACTTAAATGCCTCATAAAACCTAATGTTCCATGATCTAGAAGCCTACTTAAGTCCATAAATGGACCTTTGCAGCTTGTAGACTTTCTACGCTTCGCCTTCAGTTATGAAACCCTCTGGTTGCACCATGTAGATGCTTTCTACAAGATCGCAATTCAAAAAAGCCTTCTTGACATCCATCTGCTAAATTTTATAAGCATAATGTGTAGCTATGGATAAGAGTATTCGAATGAACTTTAGCTTAGCAACCAAGGAGAAAGTGTCTTCATAGTCAGTTCCCTCTCGTTGGGTGCAACCCTTGGCTACTAGCCTTGCTTTGAAATTCTCCACTTCCTGTCCACTCCTCTATTTCACTTGTAGATCTATATGCACCCAATAGGTTTTATTCATTTGGGAGGATCAATATGTTCCCAGGCTAAGTTGGAACATATGGATTCTATCTTGAGTTTCATGGATTCTAGTCACTTCTCTTTGTCAGAATCTTCCATTGCTAACTCATAAGTAAATGGATCATCCTCACATGTGCTAGACACCCTCATATGTAGATCTGACTCAAACTAGGCTTTTGGCCATTCCATAACTCTAAAGGCATCTTAGGTATAAAGTTAGAGGGAACCAAGTTTAGAATATAAATTGCAGTTCTTAAAGCATATCCCTTAGAAGGATGTGGATAGAGAAGAATAACTCAACGTTAATCTCATCATGTAGGGTAGTGTTTGATTTCTCCTTTTAGCAACACCATTTTGTTGTGGTGTTCTAGATGTGGTGAGTTGAGAAAGTATTTCGCTTTCCATCAAATTATTTGTGAACTCTATGTCCAAATAGTCAGCACTTTGATATGATCGAAGCATCTTTATTTGATTTCCTAATTGCTTCTTAGAAATTCCTTGAACTTTCTAAAAGTTTTGGATTTCCTACACATTAGGTAAGCATAACCATATCTAGAGTAACGATTGGTAAAAGTGACAGAATATTCATATTTGCTTCTTGCTTGGACATTTAAAGTTCTGCATATATCAGTATGTATCAACTTAAGAGGCTCTTTGGCTCTTGTCCCTTCAGTTGAGAAAGGTCTATTGGTCATTTTACATTGTAGATAGGATTCATAAACTGGGAGTTCACTAACATTTTGTTCCCTTAAAGGAACGCCCTTTATTGGTCTCTCAATCTTGTTTAGGTTAATATGTCCAAGTCTAAGATACCACAAATATGTGTTATGATCATGAGAAATCTTTTGCCTTTTATCCTTAGGTTTGCCTAATTTGAAAATTTTAGTGTTAAGCAGTGGTTTAAGACTAGGTCTAAGAAAATATAAACTCTCACTTAGTTTTTCAAAACATATATTTAAATAATTCTTTAAAATGGAAACAATTTCATTATCAAAAGAAATAATTTCATTATGAAAAGAAACTTTAAATAATTGTTCATTTAATCTAACGCCCTTATATGGGGGTTAGCAATATTGAATAAATAAAAATAAACTTAGATTCAATATTATTTAAATCCATTAAACAGTGCCCACGGGTCTTTAAACAAAAATAAAAATGAAAATAAACATTTAAAATACAAACCATAGTTTTTAGTGTAGCACCAAATATTTAAAATACAGTCATCATCACCATAGTACAATTCCTAAATAACTTAACACAGCCATCATAAAAGAAATACGAATCTTATATAATCTAGATGAGTTACAATTAAACAAAGATTTTCCAACATGAAATCAACAATGTTGTTTCCTACTTCTCATCAGATAAGTTGTACTGAGTTCCACCTGAGAGATGTAAATATGATAGGGATGAGTATCGACATGCCCAGTAGGGAAAATTATTACTCACCTTAAGGTTTATTCATTACCACATTAAAACTGCATGGTTAGTTAATTTACATCATATACCAGATTACGAGGTTTATTATGATCATATCTCATGGATACCATAGTTAACCATTACCAAGTTTCACACTTATAAATATATACAAATATTGCAATTCATCATTATTCCTAGGTATCTACATTAAATAAAGTAACACTCTACTTATCGAAACACAAATGGGTGTGCTTGGCCACCCTCCAAACATTCCGAGGGTATTCCAGTGAGGGGACATCAAGCCCCGAGTCCTTACCAAGTTGATTCCTGTACAGTGCATTCTAGGACTTTCGACCCAAGGAAGCGTCATCACCTCCCTCTTATTTTACCTTTTAGGGTATTCGTGCCCAAGGACGTAACCGTCGCCCTCTTCACGTTTCACCATTTCTCAATGTTCAATCATTATTTATAGAGTTAATTTTCCTAACCATGCTTCCTAATTTATAACAACAAATGTTAATTTATTATGTTCCTCGCTAATCAATATAGGGCGAGTTCATATCATAGTTTCATATGTGATTCTTATATAATAGCAGTTCAACATAGATACATATATCTTGGGGTAAAACAATCAATTTTTAATTCTATAAAAACCTCACAAAAGATGAGTAATAGAATCCCTACTTTCTAAGCTTCTCAATAATATTTTAATCTCGGAATTTAATTAACGTAAGCTCCACACACCCTTAATCCTAAGGTGTGCATAAGGACAATTAAAAATAAAACATAACATATAACCACATCCATAAATGAATTAAGTGTAAATCTATATATTTTAGTCTTTAATAAGATTCATAAATCACTTAGGATGGTTTTGGAAATGTTGCAAGACATTCAGGGATTAGAAGATGAGCAAAGTTGGGTTTAATATCTACAATTAGCACATGGGCTATTGGGTGATTTACTTAAGGTAGATGGGTGGTATACTGCCACTGGAAGGTTTACTAGTTTTCAACCCGAGAATTAAAAAATTCATAAAAAATAAAATATAACTCTAATTTAGGCTCATGATAGCTCGTTGGAAAGCTTATGTAACACCCTGAAGTTAATAAATGTTATTAATGTGTAGAATGGTGAATTAGTGTGCCATAATAAATATTTTAAGCTTAATTTGATCATTATGTGAAATTTCTAAACTTATAATACTTTTGATTATTTTAATAGTTTTTAATTACTCTTAATTATTTTTAATTGTTATTTTAAATTTTGAAACAAAACAATTTGTCAAATGACCAACACGTCCTACTTCGGAAAACCACGTGCAATACGTGGTATTGAAAACTGTTTCCCTTCTCTTTATAAATCTCACACTCTCTCTCACTCTTCCTCACTCTTACTCGCTCATCTCTCTCTCCTCTCTCTCTCTCTCGGATTGTCTCTCTCTCTCTTATTCTCTCTCTTAAATTTTAAACCAAAATTTGATTTCAACCTTCAGATTGTGGATTGAAGGCTCGGGATCACGATTGAGCAACCACAAACTCGAATCAAAGCTTAATCCAAGGTTAGTTTTTAAAATTTCTAAACTTTTTCAATTTTTCAATTTTTCTTGCATTTTGAAATCTAAGCATTTTTAAGTTTAGAAAACCTTCAATCTAGGTTAGATGAACTTAGATTAGTTAGAATACAAACTTTATTTCATCAAAAATGGATTTAAATCAAGATTTTTCATTTTTCTCTAATTTTTTCTAATTTTTGGGTTTTTCCAAAAATCTTGTTTAAAACTTGCTTTGATGCATCAAAAGGTAATCTACTATGTTTTTCTATCAACTATGATGATTACCCATGCTTGAAAATTGAGAAAACAGGTTGAAATTGAAGATTTGGGTTCGGGGAGGCCGAGACCCGTGCCTAGAAAATTCTAGAATTTTTCAAGACCGACAGGCCAAACTTCGTGTTCGATAGGCCAGATTCATATGTTCGGCAAGCTGGATTCATCCAACTGGTAGGCCAAACCAAGGAAACTTCGGCCGACTGGACTTGGACCTCCAACCAGTTCGGCCAGCCGAACTAGGCCGACCGACAGGCCAACCGAACATGGTGAAATTTTATGATTTTTCACCCGTTCACTATTTTAAACCCCGATTGAGATTCCATTTTTATAAACCTAAATGGCACACTAGGACACCATGAGATGACTTAATAACCTAGGATATCTCGGGTTAGATACTAATAGACCTAGTTTGTATTCAAGGTTGTGCGTAGATCCACGGAGCTAACGTATAGCGGACCGAGTTTACGGTGTGGGACACTAGCACGAGTATCGAGGTAGGACTTCTACTCCTTCTTTGGTAGCCAATTTTAAATGTTTTGACCTCAAAGTGATTTTTAATAAAATATTTTTTAATGATTGGTTGAAAAAGGATTTCTTGTTAACTGTTTTCTTAAACAGTAGGTTGAGGTGGTTTCATAATAAATCTCATAATAAATGTTAATGATTATATTTGGTAAATAGAGATTTTAATTATAAAAAGATATACAGGCATGATGCCATATCAAAGATCGGGTCGTGTAGTGAACGACCTTGGGGGCAGGTCCCAAAACTCAGCTAGGCTACTTCGGTGGTGAATATCATGGTTTGCCTAAAATAATAAAAAGGTACTCTTGATGAACTGTTTCCAATACACTTTTGATAAACAAAAGTACTTATTTAATTTTATTTTATTTATTAAGAAATGTTCTATTAAACTATTTATCTATTTAATTTTTAAAATATGTCCTATTGAGCCTTTCGCTTACTTTTTACTTGTTTTAAAAATCTTACCCCATAGGTGGATATCAGATTAGGATTGGAGATGAGTCCGTTGACTGGACTTACGACCAATAGAAGATTTTGGGTAGGTTATATTACAAAAAAATTCAAGGCATGTAAGAACTTAACTTTTATTTTATTATGGATTGTGGTTGTATTGTAATATTGTCAGTACTGTGTGTGTGCACAAGATGTGGGCCAGTGGGACCCATTTTCACCTCACCTCATAGTTTGATTATTTTTACTACTTTGTTATTGTTCATTTTATTATTTCATTTGTTCAAATATTATAACTGCTTGTTTTAAATAAATGATTTTTAAAATTATCACATTTTTACTATTAAAAATTATTCTAAAACCCAATTTTTAGCTAAAATCCCACTTAATTAACTTAATTAATCTACCACGTCATCTCCCGTACCCTAGGGCGTGACAGAATGGTCTCAAAGCTCAAGGTTATAAACCTTAGGAATTGTGCACACATAGGTACGAAAATGAAATACCACAACAGTCCAAATTTTGTTTTCAGAAGTGAGAGAATGGCACCTAGACGTCATTCAACAACCGATGCCGAGTTTGGAAATGATGAGGGCATGATGAGGGCCATGTTTGCTGCATTTCGACAGATGGCAACAAGGGCAAGACTTGACTATTCTGAGGCTGGTCATCGGCATTCGTACTTTAAGGATTTTCGACGTGCATCTGTATCGAATTTTGATGGAACTGGGGACCCGCAGGTGGCAGAATATTAGCTAGATTCAATCGTAAAGCATCTGGATACTCTCGGTGTGCCAGCGGAGTATCGTGTGGAATTTACGGCATATAAGTTCGAGGGTGGTGCTAACACCTGGTGGAAGCAAGCGAAATGCTTGGAGAATAATGGTAATATCAGTTGGGATAGATTCGAGGAGCTATTCTATGATCGGTATTTTTCGCAGGGATACAGGGATCAAAAGGTGGTAAAATTCTATAGGTTGCAGTAGGGCGATATGTTAGTTCGAGAAAATGAAGCGAAGTTCAATAAATTGGCTAGGTTTGCTCCCTCAGTAGTGGCATTGGAGCGTGAGAAGTGTATCAAATTTCAAGAAGGACTCAAAGCCCCTATTCGACGACATATAGTTGCCCTACAACTCAGGAACTTTGGAGAGCTTGTGTCATCAACGATATCAGTAGTGAATGATTACGCACAGTACTATGAGAATCAAGCCAAGACGTCAGGAGGACCATAGAGGAGCGGCAAGAGGAGCGTCAACCGTCAACCAACTCTAGGAAAGGACAAGCATGTGGCTTGAACAGCGACAGTAGCAGTTTATCTAGAAGCGGGCGCAGCAACTCCTACAGCTTCCATTGTCACTATTGCCAGCAACCAGGACACATCAAGAAGAATTGCTCGATCAGGAATGCTCGCTTAGGATTCTAGACCGGAGAAGGAGCTAGTCGTCAACCTCAGCTTTAGACCCTACCTTAGGCACAACAGCACCCTTAACTTCCATTCCATCAGTTCTCTCCTCAGCAAATGTCATATCCAATGCAAGGACACCAACCGCAGAACTTTCAGCGTAACGTCCCTTAGTACCGAGCGTCGAGTACAGCCAGTGTGCAGTTGCCATCATCGCAACAGTATCGACCAGCTAACCCAGGATCCAGCAATGTTAGTAGAGGAAAAGGGAAAACTCCAGTACAGGTTCACGTGATGACATTAGGAAGTTCAGATGCCTAGACGAGTAACGCAGTTGTCGATGGTACGATTATAGTTTCTCAGTCTTTAGCACACGTGTTATTCAATACTAGTGCCACTTATTCTCTCATTTCAAGCTCTTTTGCACATGCCTAGGGATTAGAAACAGAAGAGTTTGATGAACCCTTAGTTATAGCCTCACCCTTGAATGCGAGTGTGTGTGAATAGTGTCTGTAAAACCTGTATGGGTTGGGGATGAGATTTTGAAAAGTGATTTGAATGTAATCCATATGAGAACCTATGATGTAATCCTAGGGATGGATTGGTTATTTAGATACAGTGCAGTAGTGGACTGCCAACTTAGAAAAGTAACCCTAGTGTCTGATAAGGGGATGGTAATCACCTACCAGGGTGGTGCTGATTGGTTAATGAGTGAGCATCGTGTTAGGGCATGTCTCGGAGGGCAAAAGAACGCAGTTTATTACGCCATCTTCATGAATTTGGAAAGAGAGCCTAGTGTTTCGAGAGGACGTGTAGTGATTCCAGTGGTAAATGAATTTGAGGATGTCTTCCCCGACGAGCTACTAGGATTACCACTGCATCGAGAGATCGAGTTTGGTATTGAATTATTTCCAGGAACAGCACTGATTTCTACAGCACCTTATCGGATGGAGCCAGCAGAAATGAAGGAACTCAGGAAGCAACTTCAGGAGCTTGCTAATAAGGGATACATTCAGAATAGCACATTATCGTGGAGAGCACCGATTTTGTTTGCAAAGAAACATGATGGAACTCTCAAGTTGTGTATAGATTATCGACAGTTGAATCAGGTCACAGTGAAGAATAAGTATCCTCTGCCCAGGATTGATGAGTTGTTTGATCAGTTGGGAGGCTCGCGGTACTTCTCGAAGATAGACTTGAGATCAGGATATCATCAACTTAGGATTAAGGAAGAGGACATTCCTAAAACAGTTTTTAGGACTTAGTATGGACATTTTGAATTTCTAGTGATGTCGTTTGGATTGACGAATGCTCCAGCAGCTTTCATGGATTTGATGAACAGGATATTCAGGCCCTACTTGGACCAATTCATGATCGTGTTCATCAACGACATCTTAGTTTATTCTAAGACTTGGGAGGAGCATGAGCAGCATCTCAAGATCATGCTTCAGACTCTGCGAGAACACCAGTTATATGCCAAGAAGGAAAAGTGTGAATTATGGTTAACAAAGGTCAAATTTCTAGGTCATGTCATCTCTGAATATGGTATTTCAGTGGATCCGTCAAAGATAGAAGCCATAGTGGATTGGGAACGACTGAGGAATGTGCAGAGATCCGCAGCTTCTTGGGACTTGCAGGATATTATAGGAAATTTGTGAAAGATTTTTTGAAGGTAGCAGCACCATTGACGAGGCTGATTAGGAAGAATGTCAGGTTAGAGTGGGACGAAGAATATGAGTTTGCTTTTCAAGAATTGAAGAATCGATTGACTTCAGCTCCAGTGTTGATCATTCCCAGCAGTGACGAGCCGTACGAGGTTTATACGGATGCTTCAGGACGTGGACTTGGGTGTGTGTTGATGCAACATGGACGCATGGTAGCATATGGATCGAGACCGTTATGACCTCATGAACGGAATTACCCTACTCACGATCTAGAGCTCGCGGCAGTGATTCATACGTTGAAGGTCTGGAGATGTTATTTGTATGGAGCAACATTTTAGGTTTTCTCCGACCATAAGAGCTTAAAGTATTTGTTTACTCAAAGAGATTTGAACTTGCGGCAGCGAAGATGGATCGAATACATGGAGGATTATGATTTTGCATTGCAGTATCATCCCGGGAACGCTAACATCGTCGCAGATGCATTTAGCCGAAAAACTTCAGGGATACTTGCTTGTTTGGCTCTTAAAGATTAGAAAAGGGATGCGACAATAAGTGAGTTCGGGCTATAGTATCATGAAGACTACAATCGTGTTTCTGTATATCACATGAAGACGACCCCAGCTCTTGTTCAGATGGTGAAGCAGAACCAGTGGCAGGACCAGCATCTTTAGGGAATCTGGACGTGAATTCAGAACGGAGAGCAGTTTGAAGAATGGAGGATACATGCGGATGGATCAGTGTACTTCAGGGAGCGTCTAGCAGTTCCAGCTATTGCAGAAGTAACAAAGGTCATAATGGACGAAGCTTATAAGTCTTAGTTCACCATTCATCCCGGAAGTATGAAGATGTATCGTGACTTGAAGAGGCACTATTGGTGGAGAGGTATGAAGAAGGACGTTTGAGAATACGTGGCCAAGTGTACAACTTGTCTTCAGGTGAAAGCCGAGCATCAGAAGCCAGCAGGTCAGCTTCAGGCACTTCCTATTCTAGGGTGGAAATGGGAACATGTGACGATGGATTTTCTTACCGGATTGCCAAGAACGGAGCAGCGGCACGATGCGATTTGGGTCGTGGTCGACAGATTGACGAAGTCAACTCATTTCATTTCGTTTAGATCAACGTGTTCAAGGAGGATTCTTGGAGAGTTATATATGCAAAACATAGTGTGGTTACATGGAGTTCCTTTGTCCATCACATCAGATAAGGATACCAGGTTTAATGCTAAGTACTAGAGGAGCTTCCAGAAGGGTATGGGCACAGATTTAAAATTTATCATGGCATTTCATCCTCAAACCGATGGGCAATCTGAGCGGGTTATCCAGGTTCTCAAAGACATGTTACGTGCATGCGCATTAGACTTCGACGGGAACTGGAAGAAATACTTGCATCTAGTGGAGTTCGTATACAACAACAGCTATCAATCGAGTATTGGTATGGCACCATTCGAAGCATTATATGGACGACCGTGTCGATCGCCAGTGTGTTGGGCTGAACCAGAAGATAGAGTTATTCTTGGGCCGAATGAGATTCGTGATAGCAACGAGAAGATCGTCATGATTCAAGACCGATTGAAAGCAGCTCATAGTCGGCAGAAGAGTTACGCAGATAAGAGACATTGACCTTTGGAATTCAAGGTTGGAGACTTTGTACTCTTGAAGGTATCTCCTCGCAAAGGCATCTTATGATTTAGAGTAAAAGGAAAGCTCGCGCCAAGATATGTTGGACCGTTCGAGATTACTCAATGTGTTGGTGTGGTTGCTTATCGACTCAACCTTCCTCCAGAACTTTTGCACGTTCACGACGTATTTCATGTGTCAATGTTTCAAAACTGTCCACCTGAGCAGGATAAGATTATTTTGTTCCAGGACGTATAGATTCAGGAAGACACAACATATGAAGAAGTGCCGATCCAAATTATCGATCGTAAAGTGATTAGTTTGTGTCGTCGCGAGATCTCGTTAGTTAAGGCCATGTGGCAGCATCACGGGGTTGATGAAGCCACTTAGGAATTAGAGTCAAGTATGTAGGAGTTGTATCCGCATTTGTTTTGTTTTTGAATCGATTTGTAAATTTCGAGGATGAAATTTCTTTTAGGGGTGGAGAGTTGTAACACCCCGAAGTTAATTAAATGTTATTAATGTGTAGAATGGTGAATTAGTGTGCCATAATGAATATTTTAAGCTTAATTTGATCATTATGTGAAATTTATAAACTTATAATACTTTTGATTATTTTAATAGTTTTTAATTACTCTTAATTATTTTTAACTGTTATTTTAAATTTTGAAACAAAAAAATTTGTCAAATGACCAACATGTCCCACTTTGGAAAACCACGTGCGGGACGTGGTATTGAAAACTGCTTCCCTTCTCTTTATAAATCTCACTCTCTCTCTCACTATTCCTCGCTCTCACTCGCTCATCTCTTTCTCCTCTCTCTCCCTCTCGGATTGTCTCTCTCTCTGTCATTCTCTCTCTAAAATTTTGAACCAAAATTTGATTTCAAGCTTCAGGATTGTGGATTGAAGGCTCGGGAACGCGATTGAGCAACCACAAACTTGAATCAAAGCTTAATCCAAGGTTAGTTTTTAAAATTTCTAAACTTTCTCAATTTTTTAATTTTTCTTGCATTTTGAAATCTAAGCATTTTTAAGCTTAGAAAACCTTCAATCTAGGTTAGATGAACTTAGATTAGTTAGAATACAAACTTTGTTTCATCAAAAACGGATTTGAATCAAGATTTTTTATTTTTCTCCAATTTTTTCTAATTTTTGGGTTTTTCCAAAAATCTTGTTTAAAACTTGTTTTTATGCATCAAAAGGTAATCTACTATGTTTTTCTATCAATTATGATGATTACCCATGCTTGAGATTTGAAAAAACAGGTTGAAATTGAAGATTTGGGTTCGAGGAGGCCGAGACCCGTGCCTAGAAAATTCTAGAATTTTTCCAGATCGGCAGGCCGAACTTCATGTTCGGCAGGCCGGATTCATCTGACCGGCAGACCGAACCTAAGAAACTTCAACCGACCGGACTTGGACCTCTAGCAGGCCGAACTGCATAGTTTAGCCGGCCGAACCAGGGCGACCGGTAGGCCGACTGGGCATGGTGAAAGTTTGTGTTTTTTCACCCGTTTTCACTATTTTGAACCCCGATTGAGATTCCAATTTTATAAAATGATTTTATAAACCTAAATGGCACACTAGGACACCATGAGATGACTTAATAACCTAGGATATCTCGGGTTAGATACTAATAGACCTAGTTTGTATTTAAGGTTGTACGTGGATCCGCGGAGCTAACGTATAGCGGACCGAGATTACGATCTGAGACATCAGCACGAGTATCGAAGTAAAACTTCTACCCCTTCTTTTGTAGCCAATTTTAAATGTTTTGACCTCAAAGTGATTTTTAATAAAATATTTTTTAATGATTGGTTGAAAAAGGATTTCTTGTTAACTGTTTTCTTAAACAGTAGGTTGAGGTGTTTTCATAATAAACCTCATAATAAATGTTAATGATTATATTTGATAAATAGAGATTTTAATTATAAAAAAATATACGGGCATGATGCCATAATAGAGATCGGGTCGTGTAGTGAACAACCTTAGGGGCAGGTCCCAAAACCTAGTTGGGCCACTTCGGTGGTGAATATTATGATTTGCCTGAAATAATAAAAAGGTACTCTTGATGAACTGTTTCCAATACACTTTTGATAAACAAAAGTACTTATTTAATTTTATTTTATTTATTAAGAAATGTTCTATTAAACTATTTATCTGTTTAATTTTTAAAATATAGTCCTATTGAGCCTTTCGCTTACTTTTTACTTGTTTTAAAATCTTACCCCATAGGTGGATATCAGTTTAGGATCGGAGAAGAATCCGCTAACTGGACTTGCGACCAATAGTAGAGTTTGGGTAGGTTGTATTACAAAAAAATTCAAGGCATGTAAGAACTTAACTTTTCTTTTATTCTGGACTGTGGTTGTATTGTAATATTGTCAGTACTATGTGTGTGCACAAGATGTGGGCCAGTGGGATCCATTTTTACCTCACCTCATATTTTGATTATTTTTACTGCTTTGTTATTGTTCATTTTATTATTCTCATTTGTTCAAATATTATAACAGCTTGTTTTAAATAAACGATTTTTAAAATTATCACATTTTTACTATTAAAAATTATTCTAAAACCCAATTTTTAACTAAAATCCCACTTAATTAACTTAATTAATCTACCACATCACCTCCTATACCCCGGGGCGTGACAGCTTAGAATGTTTACTTTTAAAATATGTAAACCAATTTACAAAATTCATTTTCATCTAATCCTAGAATTTCAAAAAAGAGCTACTGCCCATGGAGATAATACAAGGTTTATGGAATGTTAAGTTTTTCTTAAACCCAAAGCATATTATTCTTTTTCAAAATTCCAAAACCATTCCAAAATAGGCAGCATGCATTATATAATCATAATAAATATATTCTCATGAGTTTTATACCAAAATCATCATCAAACCATATCTCTAGCCTCTCTTGCAAATAATGAGGAAAACATACATTAAATATGGAGAAAATACATACTAAAGCCAAGTTTGAATTAAAGAAGACCTACCTCAAAACTCCTTTGAAAAACACCAAAGTTTAGGTTAATAATCAAGCTTGAATTGACTCTAAAGCGGCTTCAAACATGGCTGAAAATTATAGTCACTTGGCTACAAAGAGAGCTTTATGCCTTATGTCTTTAGTTACAAATTGAAGTAAGAAATGAGAGAATGAGAAACTAGAGAAGAAAGTGGTGATGGTTGAATAAATAGGCATCAAAATAATTGAGGAGCGAGAGATAATTGTAGGTTTATGGGGAATGTTATAGGAAGAAACAAATAAGCATTAAAAGAAAATATTATCATATCTCCCATGGAGACTTTTAGTAAATAATGCCAACATAATTGAGGGGATAAATGGGACAAGTTGTGGAAGATGATGAAGGAAGCATTAAAAAGGTGGTTGAGAAAATATATCAATGTCTTCTAGTAGTTGAGGTGAATTAATTTTATGTCTCTAAGTAGTTAAGGTGAATTAATTCTATGTCTCCAAATGAGAAGGAGGCTACTTAATTGAGCATTAATGTAGCGGGACCAGATTGGTAGAAGTGATGAGTGATAGGTATGTTTTAAATACTTACTACGGAGACTTGGTAAAAATACTAAAGTGATATTTTGTTCAAATGATTTTACAAAAATCATACCCGTTAAAATAACAGGTGTTTCATTTAATCTAGAAACAAGTATCAAATTTCTTCCAAATCGCAAAATAAAGTAAACATTGTTCAAAATTAAATAACTATGCCTCAATTAAAGTTTTATTTCTCCCAGTACTTTTACCAAAACCCTGGCTCCATTGCCCACGACTATTGTGTACTCCCCATCGACAAGCTCTTGTTAAGAACTAAGACTCTTGGGTTTTTTTCTTCTTCATCTCCTTGAGATCCTTCTTGTAGTTCTCTTCCAATGACCTAGCTAATCACAATAGAAACTCTTTCCCTTGGCCTTAGTGTCGAAGCTTGTCTTTTGCCTTTGTAAGCCTTTTTGGGCTTCTTCTTATTCTTCTAAGATTTGGGCTTCCTAGTGTTCTTGTTCTTCCTCTTGTTGCTTTTAGAAGAACCAGCTTCAGCAACATTTGCCTCACCACTCTTTATACCCTAAATAGATTCATATTTCTAGAGCTCGTTCAGCAATTGAGTGAGCCCCATGTGCATATCATTCATGACATAGTTGGTCTTGGATTACTGGAAGAAAGGAGTTGGACTCTCTAAAATCATTCCCACCTATGTTCCCTCATCTATTGTTGCTCCATTAAGCTTAGCATCATGAAGATGATTGATCATATTGAGCACATGGATGCAAATAGGAGTGTCTAGCTTCATCTTGTTCTTCATGTAAAACTTCATGGCATCAAGACAGACCTTCTCGTTTGGTTGGCCAAAAATGCCATCCAACGACTGCATTATCTCATAAGCAGTCTCAAAATTTTCATGCTTATTGTGAAGCACTTTAGACATTCTGATCAAGAGATAGCACTTAGCTTTCTGATTAACTTTCTACCAACAAGTGTAGGCATCTCGGTCTGCTACTCTAGCATTTTCCGTGAGGATTGGAGGACATTTCTCTAGGAGGTCGAATTTGTAATCGTCATTTATGAGTATTAGGATCATGTTACTTTTCCATTTAACTTCCTGCTAGTTTATTGTTCAAGTGTGATTAAATTGACAACAAGATTTGACATATTGCGGAATAAATAAATAAACAAACATTCAAGTCATGTGCATGAATATCATAACAAACATATAAATATCATGCATAGATGAACATGAAAAATATATAAAAACATGTTTACTAAATTTTAGCCAATGATAATTTGATTTATCACAAATAAAGTGCCATCGTAAGGTAGGTCAAATTATTTGCAAATTAAATTGAGACACTTTCAATCAATAAATATTCAAATTATCTCATATTTTCACATTTATTAACTACCGTTATTTTGGTCAAAAATACAATTAACATTAATTATATTTTTATGAGTATAATCCACCGTTTTGGATTCCAAAGATTTAATTCTAAAGCGCTACTGCAGGGTAGGTCAAATTAGAGGTACATCCCAAATTCCTATCGCTAAGAAGAGTAACCTTGTATTGACCCAAATGGGTACCCTTCATAGGTAGGATGAAATCAATGCCATCTCGAGGCGTCATTTGAACCTTACGATGTTATTTTAACAGTGGAGATCAATGGGTTGTATTGTCACACAACCCTCTTCCACTCAATATCTTGCAAATATATATTTATTTGTAAATCATCTCATGGTTTACAATTTCTAAAAATATAAACATTTGATATATCAAAATATGAAAATTCTAAAATTTAACTCTTAAATTCAATTTTATATAATAATACTATTTTGCAAATCAAATTTACAGCCGTTAATTAATATTAATCTCATCAAATTAATTTACAGCACATGTTCTATATTTATAAAAAAAAAATTTAATGTAATAAATAAATGGTCATATATGCATGCATGTTACAAAACATATGAGTAGGCACACTAGAACTAATATGACATGTGATAATACATTGACATACAATAAAATTATCAACATAAAAATAAAACTTTCAATTTTAGCAATTGAGATGGATTTGAATAGGTTCCTCAAATATTTAAATTATAACCCAATTGAAAACAATGAAAATAAAATAAATTCCTTATCTATTTAATCTTCATGGGTCTTCTTGTAATTCTCTTTGGATATTCGTTGTTTCCCTTAAGGTGTAAAACTGAAAAAAGGTGAGAAAATGGCAGAAAAAACATGTCCAAAACTCTACATTAGGGTTTTGGCATTATGACGGGGCGTCGATTTTTGGCGCCGCAGCACTCGGACATCTGTCTCCGTGTGCACTAAATGGTGCTAATGCATGCCTCACTTGGCCTGCTAGCACTACAGCACCAACCATTGGCGTTGTGGTGCACAGCCTAGAGTGAAAGGCTCCATTTTTTGCATTTTATCAAATAGTTTCTTAAATCGTCAATCTCTGACGATCTCATGGTCGTTAGATCCGATTCTTCAGGTCCCTGTGGGACTTCAAATTTTCAGCAATCTTCCGTCTTGCATATTACAATAATATAAAATTATAGAAAAATAAAATACAAAAAACTCCTAACCCTTGAATTTTGGACGAACATCAATTCTAATGAAAAATAAAATTACAATTATCAAAAAGATCATTGCAACCATATAATTAAGGACCAAATCCACCGTCTATGCATTCATCAATCATCACATGAATAATTAAACAATAAATGTACATATCAATGGAAAGTGCATACCCATCATATACATACATAATTGATAAGATATATATTTATTTAGACGATTATCTCATAATCATGCTTAAACTAGTATATTCTGCAGCCGGTTCTGGTATCACGTTTTCAACTGATTATTCCCTTCTTTATTAAAATTATGTTTTGTTTACAACCTACCATCACGGCTAATGCATTAGGAAGTGAAAAAGATCATTTGGCATTGCTCGACTTTAAGAGAGAGATAACAAGCGACCGGCTTGATATCTTACGTTCATGGAATGACTCTAGCAACTTTTGCAGCTGGCACGGAGTTTCCTGGAGTGCCCCCACAATACAGTTACTGCATTGGAACTTCATAGTCTTAACTTGCAGGGATATTTATCACCTCACATTGGCAACCTCACCTTTGTCAAGCGCATAGACCTGAGCAACAACAGCTTCTCTGGTGAAATCTCGCAAAATATTGGTAGGTTGTTCAGACTAGGACGTCTTTTTTTTTACAATTAACATATTTACAGGAGAAATTCCTGTCAAATTGTGCAACTGTTCTCAGCTCAGGATAATAGATTTTGTACGGAACAAACTAGTTGGAAGAATACCGCCTGAGCTTGGATCCTTGACCAAGCTTCAAGGGATTGCGCTTTATGAAAACTATTTGACAGGGAGCATTCCACCTTCCATTGGAATTTTTTTATCCCTCTCAACTGTCATTGTTCCACACAATAATTTGGAGGGAAGCATTCCAGATGATATAGTTCGTTTGAAAAGATTATCCATATGTGCAGTTCAAGATAATAAATTGTCTCGTATGATACCTTCCTCATTGTACAATATATCTTCTATAACTATCATCAGCGCTGCAGTAAACAAATTGAATGGTACCCTTCCAGCCAACATAGGTCTCACACTT
Organism: Artocarpus hirsutus; assembly: GCA_946598075.1. Lineage (NCBI taxonomy): Eukaryota > Viridiplantae > Streptophyta > Magnoliopsida > Rosales > Moraceae > Artocarpus > Artocarpus hirsutus. The sequence continues at coordinate 50,286 of CAMOHE010051413.1, forward strand.
CCTAATCTCCAAGGTGTGGGCATTGGCGGTAGCAAGTTATCTGGTCAAATCCCAAAGTTGCTCTCCTAAGGTTTGTGTAATGACCCGAAAAATTCAAACGTTAATAACTATAATTAATTGAGGGTTTTTCCCTCATGACTTAGCTAAGTATTTAAGAAAGTACAAGTTTAGCATTTATTAACGCGCATATTTAAAGGTCTTAATAGCCGTAAGACCTTAGAAAAAATTAATTTTGTAAATGCACAAAATTATGTGCTTTATTTATGAAACATGTAATAATATAATGTTATGATAGTATATTAAAATAATTAAAAATAATTATTTAATGTGCTAAACCAAGAGTGTATGATTTATTAATTTTCTACATGAGCCAAAAAGATGACGTTATTTGGCACAAGTGGAATTTCCAACATACTAAGATTATGTGGAAATTCCTATGTGATATCAGTCAGTAAAAGAAATCCAGATCAATAATGATCATGAGCTCCATACCATAAATTAAAAATGGTGAGCACCAAGTTCAAGGATGCAAGAATTTCAATGTTTTGAATGTGTATAGTTAATTATTATACACATTAATAATTATGTAAAGTTTACTATTATTGTTGTAATGACGATAATAATAATGATAATTGTCGTAGTAATAAGCAGAAGAAGAAGAAGAGCATTGATGGTGTCCACAAACGCTGATCTATTGGAAAGATGTGGACTCATAAATGGCTCTTTACAAGAAGTATTTAGTAAAGCATAAAATTGTGCTAAGTTTGGAATTTAAATTAAATTGACTTTCAGATAGTCAATTTAATTTACAAAACTTTTACAAATTACAACTATTGTTTTTAATAAGAAATTTGAAGTTTACAGTATGAAAATTTTTCATAAAAAGTATATGTTATAAATTTTAAAATTTTAAAATTTAAAAATAAATAAATAGATAAAATAGTTATATTGAGCAAAGTTTTAAATGCACAATATCTTTCTTAGAATTCATATACATATATACATATATGTATACAGTTGTGAAAATAATTAATCATCGATTTTAAAAACAAATGTATCAAAGTTTATTGTTTCAAAATTCAATCATAAAATCCATATAGTATGGATAAATTAATGAAAATGATTTCTATGTCAAAATGAATATTGCAGTAACGCAATAATACAACAAGAAAATTATAAATATGTGTGATTATTTTTAAAGATGTAGATAAATTATAGTTTCAAAAGTACAGTTATGTCTACAAATATTTAAAAGTTACAGATCAAATTTGATCTATCCGGTACTACATGGTTTGGACTGTGTGGACCACAAGTTTTCTATAAATACAAAAAAAAAAAAATCAGAAAATAGCCAATCAAAGCAGCTCACCCTCTCTCTCTCTACTTTCTCTTTCTACTCACACACACTCTCTCTCTCTCTCCTCAAACACAGTCCAGAATCTGGCCACCATTTTCGACACCTCCCACACCGTTGGAAAGATCTCGAGGAGCTGAGTCCAACAGTGTGCCGTGCCACCCACAACTCCACCGGAGTAGCCGTCACGCGCCGGTCAAAGTGGCCGAAAATCACAAAATTTTTGGTGTGATATCTTCTCCGTCCGAGCTTCGATCGACACGATCTTGGTGTCAACGGACTCAGAATGAAGAGACGAAGAGAATCACACCGATATTGCAGCTCGATTTTGGCTGGAGGAGCTTCGTCGGAGCCACCACATTCCTCCGCTGTGCCACCCCCTCAATGCCGCCGTTCACGGTGGCGTTGTGACACACTGCCACCTCCATTACGCTCAGAGGGCAACGGGGAGTAAAACCCCTCGCCCAATTTTGTGAACCAGCCGCCGGTGGCCGGAGTTCGGTGAGCGCTGCCACCAACCACCGTGAGCAGTGACGATCTCGCTTATTCCGCTGTCGTTGAATGAAATTGAGGCCATGAACAGGTTCAGACGGTTGAGAGGAGCAAAATGCCCAACCCAATTGCTTGAAAACATCACCGGTGGTCGGAGTTCCATATGCCCGTCGTGAGACGCCGTGGGAGGGGTCGGGTTTGCCTATTTCGATGGTGGTGATGTACACCGCCGGTGGCAATCGACTCAGAGGCCGACGACCACCATGACCGAACTCCTAATTGTAGATTTTCATTGTGGAACGCCAGAGATTTGAAGAGCCACCGTCGCCGTCGTGAGTCCCCCTCGCTTCTACCAAGTGCAACGGTGTTGAGGAGTGCCAAATGAGGGGAAATACTCAGACAACCTCGGGGAACAAAACCCCCAAGCCAATTTGGTCGAATACCCACTGTGGAACGAAGATCAGAGCCACCGGTTTTGGCCGAGAAGCTCATCTTCGATCTGGGCAGTTGGAGGACATATTGGGTCAAATTGACCTCACCAGTCAACTCAGGAGGTGGAAAAATGCGGGCAACCAAAGTTTCAGCCGTCGCCGACCGCCGGAGCCGCCGCACGCGCCGTCGTGGACGGCTGGTCTCCGGCGAGCCTTGGGTCTTGAGCTCCCGACCTCCGATCGATGATCCGAGACCACTTCCTGACTCGTTTCGACGCTCTGAATGCGATGGTGACCTCCGTTTGAGCTAATTCCACTCTGATAAAAATCGTCTGGTACCGACTGCATGCGTATCAAGGTGACCCAGACTATAGTAACGGAGTCCAGAATGATGTTTTCAGTAGTAATGAATCTCCATGGAGCATTCCTAGCAATCCACGGCCGCTCGAGGAGCACTGCTGAGGATGCTGCGCAGACTACAGATGCAGCGAGATGCAACTAGACCCGCTTAATTCGGAGTCCAGGTAAGTAGGAATCTCGCCTGCAGTATGAATAATTTTAAAAGTAGATTAATTTTAAACATTTTCATAAATTTATGAAAATGCATGATCAGTGATTTATTACACTGTTATATGTTATGATGTGATATGTTATGTTATGACATGATGTGAAATGCCAGGATGATGATGTGATGAATAATGTGTGATGCATGTAATATTTAAATTATATTTTTTGATCACTTTTAAGCCAAGCATGATTATGATTTAAGATTTCAAGAATTATGAGATTGTGATGCCATGTAGTGATAAGTCATACTGCAGACACACAATAATGCAAGTGAAACTTATATGATAAGTTAAGGGTGTCATACCAACCTCCCGACCCATGGGGAGGTTCCATGTTAAAGAAATGAATAATCTTGGTGTCGTTGGGACCTCGCGAATCCTAACTTTCCAAGACTCGTGCACAATTGGTATGATCACCGGGCCCAAAGTAAGAAGGTAAGATAAAGTTTAAATAATTATGCATAATTCAAGTTGATAAGCAAGCATAAAATGCTCATGCATATTTTTATAAAAATGGTTTTTATTTATGTTTTGCGAGACTAATTTCCTACTTGCTGAGCGAAAGCTCATTTAAGAATGTTCATGCTGTAGGTAAGAAAACCTGTCAGCGGCATTCGATGGGCAGTGGTGAGCAGCGGACGAATGGTGAAGATGGGAATGGATACCGCTCACGCAAAGTAATAATTCTGCATTTTTATTTTACGAAGTTATGCATGTCTTATTTTACAAAATTTCATATGATTACATCTTACGAAAATTATGTGCATATGAATAAGTAATTAATTTACGTAATTATGCTTTAAAAACCGAGCTTATAATTGCACAATCTTAGTTTAGAGAATTTTAAAGTTTAAGAATGTTGCATTAGTTAATGCAACAAATACATGAATTATCTAAGTAAGAAAATTATAAATTTATTTAGGATTAAAAATGATTATTAAAGTTTTATGTTATATTAAGAAACGAATTTTATAGATATGTTTCTATGAAATTATTATGAAAATTTAGAGGAAAAACCTTAGTAAATTGGTATCTTAAACTTGAGAGTTTAAGCTGTAAGAAGTTTGTTTTGTTTAGTTTATGAAGGTTTACTTTTAAGAAAATAATATGTTATTTTTAAGATGTTAAATTACAAGTAAAATATATAAATAATTGTTAAGAAAGTTTTAAAGAACATTTAAATGGGATTTATTTTGATATTTAATTTAAAATTATTTTGAAAATAGTTTTATTTAAATTAATAAATATCCTTAAAGTAATAGTTGCTAGATAACCATCCTTATGTTTTAAAAGGAAAAATTCAAGGAAATCACTATGGTTATGTTTCAAGAAATAAATGTTATGAGTTATGTAAAGGATTATGATTTATAAATTATGATTGAGTTAAAACATAATAATTATTATTACGTTATTATCATGTTTAAGAAATTTATGTATTTTGTTAAGTTACGAAATTAAGTTTTCGAGAAATGATTATTATATCTTTTAAAGCTGTATGTTGAGAATTCATTCTCTTTAAGAAATCATTATTCCCTCTAAGGTTTCATGTCAAGGATTCGATAGCAAGAATCCATTCAAAAAAAAAAATTTATTCCAAAATTTTTGTACTTTATTAATAAGTATGTTTAAGTTTACGATCATGTTAAGTTAAGTGACGGCCACGTAAGTGAGGGTCGTTACAATTGTAATATTTGTATATATGTATAAGTGTGAAACTTAGAAATGGGTAACTATGGTATCCACGAGATATGATCATAATAAACCTCATAATCTGGTATATGATGTAAATTAACTAACCATACAGTTTTAATGTGGTAATGAATAAAACCTTAACGTGAGTAATAGTTTTTCCTACGGAGCATGTTGTCGCTCATTCCTTTATATTTTCCTCTTTTTAGGACTCACTAAGTGTGAGGTGGTTACAAGAAAAATAATTGAAGAAGTTATGTAGCTATATTACGTTGGGATTGCTTCGATTGCAAAAAATGATTTTCATCATAATGTAAGCATCGATTATTACTTTATATGACTGTATTAAGATTTGTTGAGGTTAAAATGATGATGATAATAATTAAAAGTATGTGTAAGAAGTCAAGTAGCGGTCACGTGGTGATGGTTGTTACAATTGATATCAGAGCCGATATCCTGCCATCTTAATCCACATCGTCACGCACATGCCAAGCCACAGTCCAAGTAAGTTAGAATTTATGTGTTTTTGTTGTAATTTTAATGTTAACTTATAATAATTAATATTTTAGAGTAGACTATGGCTGAACTAATAGATCCCTAACAAATTGATGTTGACTGTAGAGTAGCTGTTGCATTACTAGATATTCTGCCCGGTGCCTTTGTAGGGATCCACCGGCCACATTTATTGATTGAATGGATCAACAATCTGGATGAGATATTTGCTCTATGCCATATTGAAGAGTGGCTACGAGTCTCCTTAGCTATCACAAGATTGAGAGGTCTTGCTTTAGTTTAGGGGCTTGGGTTGGGAGCCGAGCATCAGCAGCAAGACTGAAATGGGTTCAATGACCAAGTGAGAGCTGAATATGGGATAGTACAAGGCGGTATATATCCCGTACCCGAGGAGCCTAGGAATCCTCTTATATGGGATGACATGTGCCTAAGACGCTATAAGGCCCTAGCAAACATCTGGGATACATATGAAGGAGAATCTATGGCACATTAATACCAAAGGTTCAGGGACGCCATACTGCCTAACATTCCACACATTACTCCGGCGTCAGAGATTCAAGCCCTTGCTTAGAGAGGTGTACCCCCCCTGAGGTACGAGAGCGAGTGTTATATTTTGGACAACATCAGAACATCTAGCACTTCTTGATAGAGATCGTGCATGGATAGCAGCAATAGCACCAAGCTAATGCAATAGCTGTGCAACAAGGTTAGGGTGCAGCTGAGGAACCTTCTCATGATGATGATGATGAGCTCCCCAACTATGAGTATGTTCCTGGAGCACACGATGATGACAACGAGGATGATAGTCCTAAGTATATACCCAGAGCATACCTCGATGGTATCGATAATCAGCCCTTACTTTAGCATATCATTAAAACCAATGACGACGAGTTTATCGAAGAAGAGGGCTCCTCTGAAGATTATTTTTTGGAGAATAATGAGTTCATGGAGGACGAGTCGGATGTTGAGTCAAGGATGTCATCCGATGGATAAGGAATTTTGCTGTCAGTTTGCTATTTTGTACATGACTTCTTTTGTTACTTTTTCTAGATGTACATTGAGAAGTGATAGCCATTCTCACTAGCTATTAGCTTATCTTTTGAGGTATTATGAGGAGTGGTAGCCACTCTTATTAGATATTACCATGTCTTTGATATATAGTGAGAAGTAGTAGATCACTTTCACATGACTACGCTTTATTGTTGATATAATTGGGAAGTAGTAGTCCACTCCCAATCAAAATTATTGTACAGATATATGGATGTATATGTTTGACGCTACGGAAAGTGATTCGTACTCCTAAAAGCTATGATTAAAAGTTTATGTTTACGTAAAATCATGCAAAAGATATTACTTTGGTTGTTTTTAATGTCGTTATAATTTATTGAGTATGGGTAATAAGTTACGATGATATGCTCCAGAATCAAATAAAGCATATGCATTATGATTGGCTACAGAAAGCTGACCTATCACCACTGTGGAGGTTCTAGCTTTAACATCATTTATAATGTAGGCATGAATGTGAGCTTGCGGTTTTGGAGCTTCGAGTCTTTCCTGAGAGATTGATGTTCCTTAAATCATAGCCTGGACTGCATGTAGTTGGTTTGTTGTCGGTTTCTACTGGTTCAACCCCAATTGATTTTGAGGGTTTGAATAACATTGTTTAGCATAGTGTCCCTCCTTGCCACAAATGTAACAGTGGTTTGATTCTACTCTGCATTCTCCCGGATGCCTCCTTTCGCACTTGGAATAGGTAGTGTAGCTAGCCGTAGGTATTGCCTTGATTCTTCTGCTGAGAGTCTGGATTTTGTTTCCCTTTGGCCTTTTCTTCTTTCTTGGCCTTGAAAAACTTGGCTCTTTCTTCTTGGTTGTGAGTTACCCAATATTTAACGTGGATTGCCTAACGGATTCAATTCTCTATAGACTTGGGGGGTTTGCTCCCACTGTTGACCACCATAGCAATGTCTGACCTAAACATCTTCATCATTCACCTTATTTCGTCCCTTTCATTGCTCACCATATGAGGGCAAAGTCGGGCTAGTCGCTTGAACTTCTACACAGCATCTTTTACGGATGTATTACCCTAACGAAAGTTATTGAACTCATCCTTCTGGGTTACCATGGTGTCCATATTGGAATACATCTTATGGAACTCGTCAACGAATCTTGCCAAGTCATCTCATTAACATCTCTCCTCAGCTCTACACTTTGCCACTAATGATGTGCTTCCTTCTTTAACACATAAGAGGCACAAAGGACCTTCTCTTGATCATTCAATCTCAAAAAGTTCAGTACCACCTAAACGTCAGTCTGCCAATTGTCTACCTTTATGGGGTTGGTGGAACCATCGAACTCTGGTGGCTTTAAATCTCTGACGCCAGAGTAATGTATGGAATGTTAGGCAGCATGGTGTCCTTGAACCTTTGGCAGTAATGTGCCATAGATTCTCTTTCATATGCATCCCAGATGTTTGCTAAGGCCTCATAGCATCTTAGGCGCATGTCATCTCATATAAGAGGATTCCTAGGCTCCTCGGGTATTAGATCTATACCGTCTTGTACTATCCTATATTCAGCTCTTACTTAGTCCTTGAACCCATTCCAGTCTTGCTGTTGATGCTCGGCTCCCAACCCAAGCCCCTAAACTAAAGCAGGACCTCTCAATCTTGTGATAGCTAAGGAGACTCGTAGCTGCTCTTCAACATGGCATAGGGCAAATATCTCATCCAGATTGTTAATCCATTCAATCAATAAATGTGGCCGGCGGATCCCTGCAAAGGCACCGGGCACAATATCAGAATTTCAACAGCTGCTTTATAGTCAACATCAATTTGTCCCCATCTATTAGTTCAGCCATGGTCTACTCTAAAATATTAATTGATATCATTTAACATTAAAATTACAACAAAAACACATATAAATTCTAACTTACTTGAACTGTGGCTTGGCATGTGCGTGATGATGTGGATTAAGATAGTAGGACACCGGCTCTGATACCAACTGTAACAACCCTCATCACGTGATTGTTACTTAACTTCTTAAACATACTTTTAATTAAATCTCTAAATTTTGCAAAATTTTTTATAAGACATCCTTTAAAAGTTAACCTTACTAATTTTAACGTAAAACTATTTTTCCTTTCTTGTTGCAACAATTATTTAATTAGTAACATAGCGGTACTTTGAAAACATATATAGTAACGAAATTTTAAAGTTATATACAAGGCATATGAGTCATAGTCATCCCATTAGTCATCAAAACATGTGCGGAAATCTAAGAGCGCAGTATCCCTTCCTTATATCTCCACTCTGATCGTTTGCTTTTGTCACCGTCCATTAGAGGTTACTACATGTTATTTATCTACAGTATGAACATTCTTGGATGAACTTCACTCAACAAGTAGGAATAGTAAACTGGCAAAACGCTTAAAGCAACATGTAATCATTTAAAATGCATGTATTGGCTAAGAATGCATGAATTGACTTATACTCAGTTATCATGCCAGTTGCTCGCGATCAACGAGATGTTAGGGTTTGCAAGGTCCCAATAACACCGTGACCAATTATAATTCATTACTGTGACATGGAACCTTCCTATGGGTCGAGAGGTTAGTGTGACTCTCTTGGTTAATTCTTCGTTAAAGTTTCATTAGTTATTTTAGTGAACATGAAATGTGATATGGTATAATATACTTAAAGCTTAAAATGCTTGCAACATATTGAAAACCTTTATTTTAAATTATTCGTACTGCAGGCGAGATTCCTAATTGCCTGTATCAGTGAAATAGACTCCCCTATAAATTTTGAGTTTCTTTTTCTCTACTAAAATAAATCTGTACAAACACCTATTACAAGTGTATCAGAATTTCCTATTTTAGGCTACTAAATTTTTTTTAGCATAACTACAAGAATTTGATCATTTTATTACATTGCAAATTCTTTTATCAACCGGTCATGAGTTTCACCATTTTTATTACAAGAATTATTTTTACTAAATCCTCATAATACTCAAAACTTTTCCTTAATTGTCATTTTGTTCATATCCAAGTTGATAATTAATTAATTTTAAAATAATTTATTAATTATCTATCGTCGTTTAATCTGCTAAATTAGTCATTCTTGAATTTATGATTCTTATCTTAAGTCCTAATTGGGCTTATTTTAATTTCATTTCATGGTAACCAGAACTTGAGAACAAACAAGAAAATTATTAAAACACACTTAAAAACGAGTGACTTTTATGGAGGAAACTTCAAAAGAAAAATGTGTTTAGTATATGATTTTACATAAATTTTTCAAAACTATTCCACCGGTACCAGTTGTTACCAACAAAGATTGCGTGGCTTTAGAATTTGATTTTTCACTAAACCAAGAAATTACAATACTTTTGAGAGGTTATATAGGCCCAAGATTTAGTGAGTTAACAATTTTGGGCATTATTTTACACAGCAATTTTTATTTAAAGTTTCAAACTCAATGGGTAAGAAATTTCAAAGATAAACATTGATAGTTTTTCGTTTGAACCTTAATTCAGCAAGCATAAAAGAAAGCCCGACACGATAGCATAAAAGAAAGCCCGATACGATAGAGCTTTAATTACACGATGTTAGGCACGGGTCTAATGCCTATTTTAGTTTTAAAATGCCGTTCGAAACATAATCTATCGTTAGAATCTATAAGACATTATAATGTCATTTTGGGCTTACGGACTTAAAATCATTGCGAGCCCATGAAAAGAATTTAAAATAAGCCCAATTAGGACTTGAGATAAGAATCATGAATTCAAGAGTGATTAATTTAGTAGATTAAAGCCTCACGGGTTAAACGACGATAGATAGTTAATAAATTGTTTTGAAATTAATTAATTATGAACTTGGATACGAACAAAATGACAATTAAGGAAAAGTTTAAGTATTATGAGGATTTAGTAAAAATAATTCTTGTAATAGAAATGGTGAAACTCATGACCGGTTGATAAAGGAATTTGCAATGTAACAAAATGATCAAATTCTTGTGGTTATGTTAAAAAAAATTTAGTATTCTAAAATAGGAAATTCTGATACACTCGTAATGGGTGTTTGTACAGATTTATTTTAGTAGAGTAAAAGGAACTCAAAATTTATAGGGGAATCTACTTTACTAATGCAGGTAATTAGGAATCTCGCCTACAATACGAATAGTTTAAAATAAAGGTTTTCAATATCTTGCAAGCATGCTAAGCTTTAAGTATGTTATACCATATTGCATTTCATGTTCACTAAAATAACTAGTGAAACTTTAATGAAGAACTAACTAAGAGAGTCACACCAACCTCTCGACCCACGAGGAGGCTTCATGTTAAAATAATGAATTATAATTGGTCACGGCGTTGTTGGGACCTTGCAAACCCTAATATTTCATTGATAGCGAGCAACCAGTACAACTAATCGGGCCCGATTAATGATAAGACAAGTCCATAACTGAGTATAATTCGGTTCATGCATTATTAGCCAATACATGCATTTTAAATGATTACATGTTGTTTTAAACATGAAGCTAGTTGCTACTATTCCTACTTGCTGAGTAAAAACTCATTGAGGAATGTTCATATTATAGGTAACAACCTGTCAGTAACCTCTAATGGACGGTGGTGAAGTGGCGGACGATCAGAGTAGAGATACAGGGAATGGATACTACGCGCTTAGATTTTCGCACATGCTTTGATGAGTGATTGGATGACTATGACTAATGTGCCTTCATATAACTTCAAAATTTCGTTGCTATATATGTTTTGAAAGTACCGCTATGTTACTAATTAAACAGTTGTTGCAACAAAAATGTAAAAATAGTTTTAAGTTAGAGTTAGTAAAGTTAACTTTTAAAGGATGTTTTCAAAAAATTGCAAAATTTAGAGATTTAATTAAAAGTATGTTTAAGAAGTTAAGTAGTGGCCACGTAGTGAGGGTTGTTACAGCTAGCGGGGTGGAGTCCATCAACAAAGACACTATAACTGAAGATCAGGATGATAATGGTGATTTCCAATTTGTCATGTTTAATATGAGGTTCCTTGCAGTTTTTTAAAAGGAATTAGATAAAGTAAAGGAGTTCAGCATGCTTTACTCTTTTCAAAGGTCATGTAGGAAACAAGTTGTGATATTTCTTCAAAATCAATTCATAACCTCCCGAACGGATTCTCTTCAACTATAATGGTCGAGACTATCAGAATATGTCAATGAGTTATGATTGTTTTTGTATGCATTAAAAGTTTATCCACATTGGCTCTCAAGAATACTTGAACAGAATTTAAGTTTGTCCATATAATGAATGATGTACTACAGTCGATCCACTCATTAGTCGTCACTAGACTCCTCATCTTTCCATCATTTTGATGTCTACTGCTCATTTTGGAACTTACATGGTCTCAGCTTTCTGAATTACTGTGTGATAACTACTTGCTACATGGGTTTTCATCTTGTGGATAACGGCTGTCAATATGTTTTGAAATTCACCATCAAGACATCCTTCATTCTGAGGCATTTCATCTAAGAGTATTGATTATACAATGCTTAATGCAGTATTGCTTATAATTTTTATCTTTTATCTCATGCGAACTCGTTTTTACACTTCAAGAATGTGCCCATGGAAGTCAACAACACAGCAAACAATCAATTGAATTGGCTGATAAGAACACTAGAAGCAACCAATGGCAACTGGTAAAATTCGATCTTTATAAGCTGTTTAGAAATGCTAAGATAAGCATTAGGCCTATATAGCTGCTTCTTTTAAGAATAAGATCCAAGCCTACTTTAGTTCTTATCAAGGGATAGTGATGTTCACATTTCTAAATTGCTGTACAGATTTTCTTCTCTAAATCAGGTGCCTTGTTGTTGAATTCCACCCATTGATTGCCTGTGAAGAAAGGGATGGAGAAATGGAGGCAAGCCAAGTCTCTGAACATCTACATCAGACATTCATGAAATTCGAAGTGGTAAGAATGGCAGTTCGTCATATTCAAGACTTACTGGTGAAATTGGTTTTATAATTTGCTTTCTTTTGTTTCAAGATCCGATATTTTCCAAATGAGACGATACCACTGACTCCAGACCCGTCATTTTTCCAGAATGCATACATAAGTAGGCGGGATTGCATACACCGAGGTAACATTTCTTACCTTGAGAATCCAGGCTCTGATGTCAAAGGATCTTACCTATCCTTCTCAAATGGAAGATCAGTATATAGGTGTATCTCTACTTTCCAAGTAATACTATTGCCACCAAATTTATTTTAAACCTTTTATACGGAACAAGACATTCCCACTCACAAAGAGATACAATTAGGAATATTCCACACTCCATAAAAAATAAATTAGTAGACATCTCTAGTATTATTCTTTTGTGGTGTTCACAACCTTTTTCCTAACTTTCCTCTCTGTTGGGGGTGTGTTTTGTAGGGAATCCGTTGACGGGTTTCTGCTTCACAGAGTCAACTTGTTCGAGCTAGTACTGACAAGATGCATTAAGCGCCTGCTAATTGATGTTTAAGTATCAAATTATGCTTTTGTTGTTGGCAGATAACCTATTTTGTTACCTCGGCTGGTGAAGTTGTGCACAGAACTGTACTTCAACAGAGGGGAAAGGAGGTCATGTAAATTTTTTCAGAGTGAGAAGTTTGAAGAGAAGACCTGGCTTTCGACACTGCTCTTGTTTCCTTCAGCTGCAAATCCTCCAGTATTTTTTTTCCCTTAATTTTTGTATGCACAATTCCATTCATTTTCAGAGATCTTCATAACCCATTTGTGGCAGTTTTGAGGGCATTTCCTTTTTAGCTGCAGAAAAGTGTTTTGTGATACAACCCACTCGTATATAGGTAATACTTTATTGATTAGTTTTTGTTGGAATAAAAAATAGGAAACGCAGAGGAAGAGGTGGATCGTTGACAAACAAAAATTTTCAAAAACTTTGTTCATCGGGATAGATATATAATTTTAATTAATAATAGAAAGCTTTAGGAATTTTACAAACCTTTTGAAGACTATCAGAGTATCCTAGCTTTCCTCTTTGACACCACGATCTTCCAATCCAAGCCTCCACACCAATAGAAAGACGAGTAGGCGTCAAATTGCAAGAATAAATTTTCCTCACACTTTTCTGAATCTGCTATGTACTCAACACATGAGATAGCAGACCTTTTTTTTTTCAGAGAAGAACACTCAGTTTTTCTCTCTTAGTATTTTACAAAAGTTATGTGAATAAAAAAAAAACTCAAGAGATAACTGTTATCTCTCTTTATTTATAACTGAGCAATTAGTTATTTTTTAATTGACTTTTTAATATAAAAATAATTACCATATCATACATATAAGGAAAGAATATATTTTATAAGGATTCCATTTCTTTCTTCTTTTGTCTTTTTCTTTTTCTTCCTTTTTTTTTTCTTTTCCTTGGCGAATCACGTTATCCGTGATTTAACATATATATATATATATATATATATATATATATATATACATATAAAGAAAAAGGAAACTGACAACTTTCCACTTCCTTCTTCTTTTTTTTTTTTTTTAAACGAATCAGAATCAGGTGATTCGTTTATGTATATATGTATTATATATATATTAGTAAAAACGTAAAACGTTTGTTGTTTTCGAATTCGTAAAACTGAATTCGTTAATGAATATATATATATATTAATAAATCTTTTATATATATATATATATATTAAAATATTATAAAATCTTATATATATATATATATATATATAAAGATTTGGTTCAAAACTATATATATATCTTAATTTAAAAATAAATCACATTTATTTAAGAATTAATCAATCAATTAATTAATTAACTAATGCTCAGTTAAATGTGACACATTTATCACATAATATTATATGTCACAAAGAACATTTTTCTGTGTCACATTAATAATTCAAGTGTGAATAATTAATTCAGAATTCAATAATTTCAAACTAAATATATAATTCATTCTATGCAAAAATCCATTATAGTGTTACAGAGGTGGCATTGGGGACCCATAGACCTATAACCCAAGCTCCAATAAATTTGACAATTA
>CAMOHE010051414.1:0-21446 GCA_946598075.1 Artocarpus hirsutus
GTCCATTTGGACTTTCAACCAAAGAATTGAATTTTGAATATAAAACCTGGAAATTGCCAGCCTCAACTATGGGACGAAAATTCTAATAAAAATTCATTAAAAAAATCAAATTAACACTAACCATATGCATAAATCACATAAACATAACAACCATTCCTTACGCATGTTTCTAAAATATCAAATTGTGAAATCACTACTCCCAACAAAAATCATGATTTAAGAGATGAAAAACCCTAAAATCATCTAAATGAAATCAATATAATCCAATTTACAACCAAAACAATAATCCTAAGGAAATGTCAATACAATATCCCCTACATACACATTCATACCCTCCCCTATTACCATTTTTCATCTAACATAAGCAACCATCAAGAAAATTCTCAATCCGTCTTGAAATCAAAAATATATATACACAAAAAAAATGACAAAAGATACCTTGACCAATATTTTATTTCAGCTCCATTGATTGAAAACTATCAAGAAAATTGAGAGTAGAGTTTATGGCTATTTTATGTAGAGATTCATATTTGTTGCATAAGCATTCATGAGCGCAAAAAGAGAGAGAAAATGAAATAACCAGAATGAGAGGAAAAGAGAATGAGGGAGAACTGAAAAAATATTATACGTGAAGTTCTGGTAAATAAAATTATCTGACATATCTACAATTGAATAGGTTTCAATGCAAATTAAAAAGGCAATTCTTTAATTTTTGTAAACTCACGTTTCAATCCATTCTTTCCTTTTTTTTTTTAAATTTCCTTGCCACAATTCACGTTATCCAGATAATTGATACATTAATATATAATACATATTAATACTTAAATCACATAATGAAAAGTATATATAGAAATATTTATATTTAGAATATAACCTATATATATTTCTATATATATATATATAGACGTACTAATACTTGTAAATTAACGTAGAAGATATACATATAAATGTATTAATATATATATATGATTGCTTATATACATATATATCTTATACATATAATTAACCATAATGCAAATTCATCATATCATCATAAACAAAAATTCACTAATTTGGCATGAATTTTTATTTTTATATTTTTTTTAGCACCTCGAGTCCTCATCATATCACCTGAAAAAATAACTTAACATAACATTATAGTTATTCACATATGATATTATCACATCATCCATGTTTATTTCTAAAATTTTTTGGGGTGTTATAGTTTCAAAATTCAAAATAACAAATAAAAATAATTAATAGTAGTTTAGAATCATTAAAATAATTAAAAATAACATTAATTTGAAAACATCTCAACATAGGCAAATCTAGTTTAAAAATACAATATGGCACACTAATTCACCATTTTACACACTAATATTACTTAATTAAATTTTGAGGCGTTACAGCTCTCCACCCCTAAAAGAAATTTTGTCCTTGAAATTTACAAGACAATTTAGTAACAAAATAAATACAGATATAACTCCTGCATGGTCGATTCTAATTCCTATGTGGCTTCATCAACCTCCTGATGTTGCCACATGACCTTCACTAACAGAATATCACGATGTCGTAAATTGATCATTTTTTGATCGATGATCTGAATCGGCACTTTTTTGTATGTCGTGTCTTCCTAAATTGTACATCATGGAATGAGATTATCTTGTTCTGCTCAGGTGGATACTTCCGAGGCATCGACGCATGGAATACGTTATGAACATGAGAGAGTTTGGGAAAAAGATTAAGCCGATAAGCGACTACATTAACACCTTGAGTAATCTCGAATAGTCCAACATACCTCGGTGCAAGCTTACCACTTACTCCGAATAGCGTGATCTCTTACAAGGTGATACTTTCAAGTGAACAAAATCTCATACCTTAAATTCCAAGGGTCGATGTCTTCTATCCGCATAACTCTTTTGTCTACTCTGAGTTATTTTCAATCGATCTCCTATCATGGTGACTTTCTCATTGTTGTCACGGATCTTATCTGGCTCGAGAATAATTATGTCTTCTAGTTCTGCCCAACACACCGATGACTGACACTGTCTACAGCGCTTTGAATGGTGTCATGTCAATGCTCGCTTGGTAGCTGTTGTTGTATGCAAACTCTACTAGATGTAAATATTTCTTCCAATTTTCGTCGAAGTTTAACGCATACGCACGTAACATATCTTCAAGAATCTAAATTACCTGCTCAAATTGCCCATCGATCTGGGGATGAAATATCATGTTGAAGTTCAAATCCATACCTAAAGCCTCTTGAAAGCTCCTCTAGTACTTGGCATTGAACCTAATGTCTATTAGATGTGATGGATAAGGGAACTCCATGCAATTACACTATGTTCTACAGGTACAGTTCTCTGAGAACTCTCCTCAAGCAAGTTGATCTGAAAGGAATGAAATGCGTCAATTTCGTTAACCTGTTGACCATGACCCAAATTGCATTGTGCCTTTGCTTCGTCTTTTCGTAAATTGGTAAGGAAATCCATCGTGATGTGTTCCCATTTCAACCTTGGAATAGGAAATGGCTAAAGCTGACCTGTTGGCTTCTAGTGCTTGGCCTTCACCTGAAGAAAAGTCGTACACTTGGCCACGTATTATTGAACATCTTTCTTCATACCTCTCCACTAGTATTGCCTCTTCAGGTCGCGATACATCTTCGTGCTCCCCGGATGAATGGAAAACTAAGACTTACGGGCTTCATCCATCACAACCTTCGTCACTTCTGTAATTACTGAAACTGCTAAACGCTCCCTAAAGTATAGCAATCCATCGGCATGTATCCTCCATTCTTCAAATTGCTCTCCATTTTGAATTTGCGTCCAAATTCCCTAAAGGTGCTGGTCTCACCATTGATTCTATTTCACCATTTGAACAAGGGTTGGGGTAGTCTGCATATGATACACTGAGACTCAATCATAGTCTTCATAGCACTACAACCTGTACTCACTCACAGTTGCGTCCCTTTTCCAATCCTTAAGAGCCAAATAAGTGAGAATCCTTGAAGACTTCCTACTAAGCACATTAGCGATCATGTTAGCTTTCCTAGGATGATGCTGCAATTTGAAATCATAGTCTTCCATATATTCCATCCACCTTCGCTACCTCAAGTTTAGATCCCTTTGAGTGAATAGATACTTCAAAATCTTATGGTCAGAGAAAACCTAGAAAGTCGCCCCGTATAGATAGCATCTCTAGACTTTTAGTACATGAATCACCATTGCAAGCTCCAAGTTATGAGTGGGATAGTTCTGCTCGTGTGGTCGTAGCTGTCTCGATTCATATGCCACAACGCGTCCATGTTGCATCAACACCCATCCAAGTCTGTGTCCTGAAGCATCTATGTAAACTTTATATGGCTCATCACTATTTAGGATAATCAACACTGGAGCTGTGGTCAACCGATTGTTCAACTCGTTGAAGGCGAGCTCACATTCATCATCCCACTCAAATCTAACATGCTTCCTGATCAGTCTTGTCAGTGGTGTTGCTATCTTCGAGAAGTCCTTTACAAATTTCCTATAGTATCCTCCGAGTCCCAAGAAACTATAAATTTCTACTACATTCCTCAATCGTTCTCATTCCACTATGGCTTCTACCTTGGACGGGTCTATGGAGATACCTTGCTCAAAGATGATGTGTCCCAAAAACTTGACTTCTGTCAACCAAAACTTGCACTTTTCTTTCTTAGCATACAACTAGTGCTCCCGGAGAGTTTGAAGTACGATTCTAAGGTGCTGCTCATGCTCCTCCCATGTTTTAGAATAGACCAAGATATCGTCAATGAACGCGATCACGAACTGATCTAGATAAAGCCTAAAAATCCTATTCATCAGGTCCACGAAAGCTATCAGAGCATTTGTTAATCCAAACGGCATCACTAGAAACTCGAAGTGTCCATATGGGGTCTTAAAAGCTGTTTTGGGAATGTCCTCTTCTTTAATCCTAAGTTGGTGGTATCTTGAATACAAATCTATCTTTGAAAAGTACTACAAAACTCCCAATTGATCAAACAATTTGTCAATCCTAGGCAGAGGATACTTGTTCTTCATGATGACTCGATTTAGCAATTGATAATCTATACATAGCCTGAGGGTTCCATCATGCTTCTTAGCGAATAAAACTGGCTCCCCATGGCGATGTGTTATTTCAGATATATCCCTTATTAGCAAGCTCCCGAAGTTGCTTCCTTAATTCTTTCATCTCTACCGGCGCCATCCGATAAGGTGCTACAGAAATTGACGGCGTTTCTAGAAGCAAATTGATGCCATACTTAATCTCCTGATGCGGTGGTAATCATAGCAACTCGTCGAGGAAGACATCTTCATACTCATCAACTACTAGAATTGCTACACTTCTTTTCGAGGCACTAGGCTCTCTTTCTAGGTTCATAAGAAAGGCATAACAAGCTAGATTCTTCTGTCCTTTGCGACATGTTTTCATAAGATGCTCACTCATTATTTAATCATTACCACCCTGGTAAGTGATCGTCGTCCTGCTATCAGACACTAGAGTCACTCTCCTAAGTTGACAGTCTATAACTACATTGTATCTGGACAACCAGTCTATCCCTAGAATTATATCATATGAACTTATGGGGATTACAATCAAATCACTTTTCAAAATTTCCTCCCCAATCTTTATTTTACAATCTTTATATAAGCAGTTCACACACACCCGCCCCAAAGGGGAGGCTATAACTAAAGGGTCATCAAATTCTTCTATCTCTAATTCCAAGGCATGTACAAATGAGCTTGAAATGAGAGAATGAGAGACACCAGTATCAAATAAGACATGGACTATGGACTGAGAAACTAGAATCGTACCATCGACAATCGCGTCGCTAGTTTGGGCATCCGAACTCTCTGATGCCATGGTATGAACCTAAACTGGAGCTTTCCTTTTTCCTCTACCAACATTGCTAGGTCCTAGGTTAGTCGGTCGATATTGTTGCGATGAAGGTGACTGCACAGTAGCTATTCTCGGTGCTCGATACTATGGGACATTGCATTGGGAATCGTACAGCTAGTGTCCTTGTGCTGGGTATGGCAGTTGCTGGGGAGAGAACAAATGGAACTGAAGCTGAGGGAATTGTTGAGGTAGAGATAGAGTCTAAGGCTAAGGCTGACGACTGGCACCTTCTTCGGCCTGAAGTCCTAGATGAGTACTTCTGATTGGGTAGTTCCTCTTGATGTGTCCTGGCTGCTAGCAATAGTGGCAATGGAAACTATAGAGATTACTATGCCCGCTGCTGGATGAACTACTGCTTTTGTTGCTCATGTTGCTATGTTGATTCTTCCCTTGAGTTAGACAGCTGCTAGTGCTCCTCCTGTTGCTCCTTTGTGGTCCTTCGAATGTCCTTGCTCTATCCTTATAGTATTGCATACAATCACTTTCCATAAATATTGCTGATGACACAAGCTCACCAAAATTCCTAAGTCGTAAGACAATTACCTATCATTGAATAGAAGCCTTAAGCCCTTCTTAAAACTTGATATACTTCTCACGCTTTGATGCCACTCCAGATGGAACAAACCTAGCCAACTCATTAAACTTTGCCTCGTACTCCTGAACTGACATATCACCCTGCTACAATCTGTAGAATTCAGCTACCTTTTGGTCTCAATATCCTTGTGGAAAGTAACGGTCGTAGAACAGCTGCTCGAACCTGTCCCAGCTAATGTTCTCATTATTCTCTAGGTGTTTAGCTTGCTTCCACCAAGTGTTAGCACTACCTTCAAATTTATAGGCTACAAATTCTACACGATACTTTGCTAACACACCAAGGTCCAGGTGTTCACGATCGAATCTAACCAATATTTGGCCACTTGTGGGTCCCTATTTCTGTTGAAGGTTGGAACAGATGCACACTGAAATTCCTTAAAGTACGTATGCCGATGACTAACCTCAAAATTGTCTGGTCTTGCCCTTGCTACCATCTGTTAGAATGCAGCAAACATGGCCCTCATCGTGCCCTCGTCATTTCTAGGGTCAACGTCAGCTATTGAACGATGTCTAGGTGCCATTCTCTCACTTCTAAAAACAAAATTTGGACTGTCAATGGTATTTCATTATCATACCTATATGTGCACAATTCCCAAGGTTCATAGCCTAGGGCTCTGATATCATTCTGTCCACCACAGAGTACGGGAGGTGACGTGGCGGCTTAATTAAGTTAATTAAGTAGAAATTTAATTAAAACACAAGTTAAAGAATTTAGTTAATTAAGAAATAAGTGATAATTTATTTAATTCTGTTTTTAATCAAACTAAGCTTAGATTAATAAATAATTTAGGTCCCGCTAACTTAGATTAATGGTTTTCAAGGCTTAAGGAAGCTTGAATTTTAAAATACAATGAAAATAGAAAAATTGGAAAAAGTTTTTGAAATTTTAAAAACTAACCTTGATCTAACCTTTGAGTCGAGTTTGTAGTTGCTTAGTCACATTTCCAAGCCTCCAATCCAGCTGAGAAGCAAGGCTTGAACTCGAATTTTGAATTAAAATGTGAGAGGGAAAGAGAGAGAGTAATGGGCATTGAGAGAGAAGAGTGAGAAAGAGAAAGAGCAGATAAAGAAAGAGAGAGTGAGAGGATGAGGAAGAGAGGGAGAGGGAGGGATAGAGATAAATAGAGAGAGGGAGAGGTGGTTTTACTATGTGAAAACTATGTGCCACCCATGGTTTTGCAAACGAAATGTATTTGGTTTTTGATAAATTGTTTTATTTCAAAATTTAAAATAACAAATAAAAATAATTAATAGTAGTTAAGAATCATTAAAATAATTAAAAATGACATTAATTTTGAAAATATATCAAAATAGGCAAATCTAGTTTAAAAATACAACCTGGCATATTAATTCACTATTTTACACACTAATATTACTTAATTAAATTTTGGGGCGCTACAAGTAACTAAAAACATCTTGTATAATCTAATTATTAATTATGATCTAAACCCCAGCTTGTGCTAGCTAGCAAGATAGCTGCTATATTCGGCTAAGATTCTCTAGCTAGCTCGCTTAAGTACATTTTGAATATTTATGTCTAGAAGTCATATACAGACGGACAGAAGGTAATTAACAATATATCAAGGATGATAATGGTATGCTTGGTTTTATAGTTCTAGCGGTTAGAGAGAGATGAGGAATTGGTCGGTATATGTATAAGTTTTTGAAGAAGCATTGTTGTCTTCGCTAAAATAAACACCAAAAAAAAAAAAAAAAAGCAATGACCACTAGGTCAAAAGATATGAGATAGAATGGGACAAATTTTGGGTTTTGCGGGTATCCATTCCACTATTTTGTAGGGATTTTCATAAATGTCATTTTTTAATTTTTATTTTTTTTATAAATGTTACACATATTTTAATTGTGGCATAACTTATTATGTAATATGAATAATAGTATGGCATAATTTTTTTAAATGTGACATGAATGAGCACAATTTTTAAATGTAATATGAATTTTTTTAATTGTGGCATAACTTAACATATAATTTTCTCTTTTTCTACCCTTATAAAAAGGGAAAAAAATGAATGTGTACATTATACTTATAAAAAGGGGAAAAAAAGAATGTGTACATTATAATTTTAATTGGGCAATAGTTCCAAAACCAAACTTGTAGCCTGCGAGGTTGAATGTTGAGTTTAGTTTTAGAGGTGTTCGAGCAGCCACGTTTAATCTAGATAAGAGTTTGGGATTTAAAAAAAAAAAAAAAAAGATGTGGTTGCGTGTTTGAGGTCTCAGCTACTGGCTCAAAGGGAAAGACAAATGTCGTCAAATCTATGTAATTATGAGAAGCCGTAATTATTGTATAAAAATTTTGCTAGTTATTCTTTTTATAATGTAATTGTACTGTACAAAATATTGATCAATAAAATTTAGAAAAATCATTCATAAAATTTCCATTCCTCATCATCTTTTTAGTGATCAATGTTGGAGTATTTTATGTGTAAGGGGAGAACGAAGGCTAGAAAATTCTAGAAAATGAAAATATATTTGAGGTGTGTATAAACATTTAAAAGTTTTATTTGCCTTCACTTCTTAAAGTTTGTTAATGAATTTTATGATAAATTACCCCCCAAGATACAACAAATACTTGAATATAGTATCCAGCAACAATATGGCGTTCTAGAATAATATATGATTCTATAATAACTTTAAGATTAAATAAAAACAAAGGTGTCATTTCATAAATAGACACAACCTGTTCAATACACAACCTTGGCTTAAAGGTACCTTTTTATTTGTAAAGGTATCCATTCATGTATCGTTGTATTTATTACAATAAATATGTCTACTGCTAATAGATGTTTATATTTATATGAAAGTTTACAACCAATGTTTATTCCAATTTGAAACATGTCAAAGAATATATTTATTCAACTTGTATCACCTTAGGAGAGTGTCGTAGTGCCAGCTTTTCGGTGTCGCAGCGCTTGGCTCACTGTGTAATTTTTTGCGTGTCTTCAATAGTGGGCATCGTGGCGCTAGTGCCTTTTTCAAATGGTCACTGCGGCCTTGGTTTTGGGTGCTACGGCCCAAGCGCCTCTGTCCCAAAAATGCTGATTGCACTCTTCAGCACCACAGCCTCAAATTTGAGCATCGCAATGCTACTCGCTGAATCAAATACACTTATATAATGTGTATTTTAACCATCTAAAAAGTGTCTAATGATCTTTAGCACATAAGAGAGATATATTGAAATCTCTCCAATGATCCCCCACTAGATTGTAATATTTCTCTAGATTTAACAACGTTTAAATCATACATACTAGATGGTATATTTAGATTTTGACCTTCAATTAGTGAATATATTTCAAAGTATTCATAAGATAATAGTGTGCTTTGTACTTTGTCTCTTAGGCAAATACCAAAAATACGTCACATACGAGATATCCCAGAATTCAAATTATGTTCCAATTATTTTGCACTATTCAGGCTTTGTGCATTATCTTGGATTCGTGAACATTTACGAGACTAGACCATGGTATTGTTAGAAATGGCACCATTCCTTGTGTTATCTTAGGTGAGGTTTTAAATCATGTCTCTAGTTACTTTGAGACAAACTTCATTAAGAGCATAAACTAAACCTCAACCATGTATATATTTTGCTCCGAACATCTTGGAAGGGACAAATAAGCTTTCGGTGCTAACTCGGTTACATAACGATAACTTGTTCTTACTCATTTAGCTATGGAATAGCAGCACAACTATTACATAGTTAGGTTACCATCGTAGGTGACTCTTATACAAAAAGTTTTAGTCTTATTCCACTAGATTTGTTCTTGACTAAGTCTCTCGAAAGACCTTTTATCAAGGGATCCGCTAGGTTCTTATAAGTCCTAACATAAACAACATTAGTAACACCATTGGTTATTAGTTGCTTAACATATTCATGTCTCAAGCTAATATGTCTAGACTTTCTATTATAAACTTAGTTATAGGCTCTAGATAATGTAGCTTCATTATTGTAGTACAAAGAAGTAGATGCCATCAGTTGTGGCCACAACTCAATATCAAACAATAAATTTCTCAGCTATTCTATTTCTTTGCCCATAGCTGCAAGTGCTATAAGCTCACTTTCCATTATTGAGTGAGTTATGCACGTTTGTTTCTTAGTAGCCCAAGACACGGCTCTTCCTACAATTGTGAAAATCCAACCGGATGTGGATTTATTATCACTTGCATTGGTTATCAAACTAGCATCTGAGTACCCTTTTAATACAACAAAATAATCATCATAAAACAAGCCCAAATTAATGTTCCATTTAAGATAACCAGTATCCTTCCAATTTCTTTTCAATGTTCAACACTTGGATTACTTGAAGATCTTGATATTTTGCATATTGCAAATGCAATATCCTGCCTTATACAATGCATATGTATATCAAGCTACCAATCTCACTAGCATATTCAAGTTGTGCTATCGCTCGGCCATCATTTTCTAGTAATCATATGGGGTGTTTGTTTCTTTAAACTTCAAATGATTGAATTTAAGGAGCACTTTCTTAGTATAATGCGATTAATAAAACAAGTAACTCCCACTATGCTTCCTCACTTTCACACCAAAAATAATATCTACCTCACTAAGATCCTTCATCTTAAATTGTGAAGTTAGATACTTCTTGGTATCATTCACTCCTTGCATGTTTGTTCCAAAGATAAGCAAGTCAATCAACATATAAACATATAACCACACCAAAATCATTTGTAAATCTAGAATAAATATATTTATTTGTATTATTATGCTTAAAATCATTGAATCAAATATCTTATGCCATTGTTTTAGTGCTTGCTTTAATTCATAGAGCGACATGACAAAACTTGCAAACTTTATTTTCATTTCTAGCATCACAAACACCTCGGGTTGTTCCATATAAATTTTCTCACCAAGATCACTATTTAGAAAAGTTGTCTTTATATCTGTTTGGCATACATGCAAATTATATATCGAAGCAATTATAAATAGCACTCTAATAGATGTCAACCTATCTAACAAAACATACGTATCAAAGTAGTCTATAGCATGCTTTTATTTACAGTCTTTGGCTATCAATCTAGCCTTGAATGTTTGTATAGACCCATCGGTGTTGTACTTTCTTCTAAATACCCACTTATTGCCTATTGGTTTTGATCTCGGAGGGAGATCAACCAAAACACAAGTTCTGTTAGACATTATTGAGTTCATTTCATCATTTACATCCTCTCTTCAAAGTAGCATCTTTAGATTACATGGCTTCACTAAATTTTTTTGGATCTTTTTCAACATGTAGCAACAATGGTATTTTATTAAGTACACCATTTCTATCTCCTTCAACCAAGAAGATCAAAGCTTGAGATGAAATAAAATCTAGTGCTAAACTCTTTTCTTTTCTTTCATGTTGACTTCTCCACGGTTCAAAAGATGTCATAGATTCTTTCTTTTTCTTAGTGGAGGTACCAGGAGTATGGTCACATGGTTGATCAACATTAGATTTCAATTCAATTGTAGAATCAACAATAAATTTATTTTCAATAAATTTAACATCTCTTGATTCTATTACCATATTACAATCTAGATTCAACAATCTATATGCTTTTGAATTTTAAACATACCTTATAAAAATATATTTAATATCTCTTGCACCTAACTTTGATGTTCTAGGGTCATGCATTTTATAGAAGGCTAAGCAGCCCCACACCCTTAAATACATCAAGTTTGTTTTTTGTCCTTTCCATATTTTATATGGAGAGACTTGTGTTTTCATTGATGTTATCTTGTTATGAATATGACATACAGCAAGTAAAGCTTCCCCCCATAAGTTATTAGACAATTTAACATTAAGAAGCATAGAGTTAATCATGTCAATAAATATTCTATTCTTTCTTCAAAGTCATTTGTCAAGAAACCATTTTGCATTTCCAAAACCATTGCACAAATCTCTTTGAATTTCTCTTTGGATTTAGTTTCAAAGACATGGACTTTGTTCCTTTGAGACTTACTAGCTTTGGCAACATTAACTTCAGAGGAATTTATTGGAATGAGAAGAATTATGTTTTGTTTCATAAGGTGAGTTTTAGTCGAGGGTCAAGTTAGACTTGTACATGAGATGTAGTTTTAATAGATGACTAGACTCAAGACCTTACTATTTATTCTGCCCTTGTTCAAAGATTTCAATTTTGCTAAGAGTGTTGACCTCCTTGTTCTTTATATGATTGTCGCCCTAACCTTTTTCTCCGATTGGACTTAGCCTTGTTGTAGATTGCATCACAAAATGAATGCTGTACAATCAGGTAGACATGTGGAAGCATAGTAGTCATAACCCACAGGTTTCCAAGATCCAATCTTGAAGTTTGAGTCATGTACCATTGGAGACTAATTTTTGCTGCTCAAATTATTGGTCCTTATTTTCCTCTAAATGTTCTTCTAAACCTAACATTTTTTTATTTAAGATTTTATATATCTAATAATGATTTTAACACTTTTGGTTGATGGATACAACTCATTGGTTTTGAAATGAAATTGGTCTTGAAGTCTATTAACTAGCCGATAGCAAAATTTTATTTTTGTTGACATCTTCATGTTGTCCCTAACAGCTTTGAACAATAATCTTTCCTTACCTCTTGTTAGAGTATTGAGTTGGGAGATGTTTTCATTCCATTACCACGTCTTAGGCCTTGGGTAGAATTAGCCCTAGTCTTAAGTTGTTATGTATTTGATAGGATAAAGTTTGTGGTGTTACCATGGAGCATAACAAATTGGTTTCCTTGCTTGATAAAGCCATTAAGTTATAGTCATTTCATCCTTATTTTGGTGTTAAGGTCTACCGTGTGATCTTGGTGAGGGATACTTTTAAAGTTGAAGCGTTTGTTGGAGCCTTAATGGGGAGCAAATATGAAATCTTAAAAAGAAGTTGGGAGGTTTAGATGTATTAAAGATTAGGAATGTCCTCTTGGGTTGGTTAGCGTAATTAGAGATAAACCTTACAAAATGAAAGGATAAGGTAGAACATTTATCGATTTGATAGAAACTTGAAGAAAATAAAAGAAATGTTA
Source organism: Artocarpus hirsutus (assembly GCA_946598075.1). Taxonomy (NCBI): domain Eukaryota; kingdom Viridiplantae; phylum Streptophyta; class Magnoliopsida; order Rosales; family Moraceae; genus Artocarpus; species Artocarpus hirsutus. The sequence continues at coordinate 12,517 of CAMOHE010051414.1, forward strand.
AAGGCCACCTCCCTTGTCAAAATTTGTGATCTAAATGATTATAAAAGCTTAATGTAGGGTTTATAGACCTTGATTAAGGGTCAAATTTGTAAATTTGTTGCTACATGGAGTATTCTAGTTGTGTTTATGTGACGGTATTCTAGTAGTGCTTAAGTGATGGTTGTGTTTTGGCTGGAATGAATTAGACAAGAGTTTAGATCCCAATGTCAAAATTTGACTGTACACTTATTACAACTACATTGTATTTTAGCACCTATTATAAGGTTCACATAGCCTTAAGGACCGCCTTTAGGTTATATGGTTTAAGTTATGAACATTGGAGTTTTGCATAAAGGCTTTCTAGTTATTGGTAGGTGTTTGAGTTTTAGGGTCTTAGTTTATTTAAAATTGTTCTAAAATCTTAAAGGGGCTCAAAATCAAGGTGTATGCTAAGCTAGTCATGTATTCCTTTTCTGTTGTTTGTAAATTGATCTGAACATTTTGCCCATAGTTGATGTTTTTGGTATTTGAGTTGGACTGCATTTTAATTCATGGACTTTTAAGCCACCTCGAGGTAGAGATTATTATTTTATCATTATTTATGAGTCGATGTAATTTCATATGATTTCACATTTAATCTTGTTTCATTTTATAATAACTTTTACTTAATCACACCCTTTGTTTTTGGATAATGACAAGTCTAAACACTGGTTTTGCACTTTTAAGAATCTTAAAGGCATCTTATGTAATTTTGCATTTTGGGTGAATTGTTCATCTGAATTCTTAGGTTTTATATGGCATATGGTTTTGAATTGAAGATCGATTCATGATTAAACGGTTACGCATCTAGGCCCTTAGGAAATCGTGTTGTGGATATCAAGTTTGGCACTAGACTATCGAACTTCATAATTGTGTCATGTTTGCACAAGCTATTTCGAAGTGGCTTGATCGATTTAATGTCCTAGAAATTGAATTAATGATGAACCTAAAAGTGATATAATGTGTTGGTGGCACTAGGAGAAGGGAGGATTAGTTCATATTGCACAAAGATGACTCATGAAGACTTTGCAAACTTCATCAATGTTGATTATCAAATTTAACACGATCACTTTGCAAGAGTCCGGTCTATTTGTTATGAAAGCACCTTCTTCACTTTATCGAGAGCCACTGTAGGTATCACAGAGATGTTGGAAATGTTATGATGACAAGAATCATAAGCCCTTAGGGTTCTAAGAACATGATCTTTTTGTATTGATGAGTTCTTTCATATAATAAGATCCCATCCCCCCTCCCACATTCCCACCTACACGCAAAGGAGTTATTCCTTTTGTTGTGAGTGGAAAGGCTATTGAGATAGATAGGATTGTTTGGGATTATTCGCCAAGTAAGTGCAGTTGCATATTTTCTCTATTTGCCATCGAAATTGCCTCATATCCACAATATGTATTTCGCATATAAACATCGCGTAGGTGTTAATCCAATTTCTATATTATTGTTTTCTTTTATGATGTGTCGATTCAAGAAGAGACAACTTACAAAGAAGTGTCAATTTAGATCACCGGCCAGAAATTAATAAGTTTGCAACGCAGTGAGACTTCGTTAGTGATGTTGTTGTGGCAACATCATGACATCAATGAGGCAATATGAGTGTTAGTGTTGACCATGTAGGAGTTGTATCTACATTTATTCTGTTTTTTATGTAAGCCCCAATTTCGAGGATGAAATTCCTTTTTGGAGGGAAGAACTATAATGACTGGTTTTAATTAATTGAGATTAGTGTGTAAAATATGATTAATTAGTATGCCAAACTAAAAATTAATTTTTTGTGATTAAAAAGAGAATTATTTTCCATTTATGTTATTTAATTTATTAAAATTGATTTTTGTTTTTGTCGTGCAAAATTTTTATTTATATTTTATTTTATAATAAATTTACGGTCACTTTTAAAATTTATTGCACAAGTTTTCCCCATCGTTCTACTTATTTATTTCAAAAACCCCAATTTTTGCCAAATTGCTAAGTGACCCCCAGACACTTACATCAGTTTTCATGTGAAAACTAACCAAAGCCAGATAAGCCTCCTTGAAAACCATGAGCAGTCTATAGCTTTGGACAAAAACCACTTCCTAAATTCTAACTAAAGACAAGAGTTATTTTGAAAATTTTTTACTCTTTCTGTCACACTTCTCTCTCTTTCTCTCTCACACTCACATGTCAACTTCAAACTCAAAGAAAACCAGCCCCTTCCAAAGATCAACACAAGGGAAAGTACCCTAAATCCAAGCAGCAATTTTCAATGATTTGTTGAAATTTGTGCTAAAACTGAGTTACATGTTGAAATTTGTTTGAAACTTTGTTATTTAAGTCTAAGCATGTTGGTAAAATTGTTGGGAATACTTAACTCGAGATTTTTGAGTTTGTATAAACATGATTTACATCTCTGAATGCATGCAAAATTGAATTAGAACATTTTTTCCTCTATTTTTCTTATTTTTAAACTCAATGTGAAGTTTGATGATTGAATGGTGAAAATGAATTAGCAAATTGTAAATATGGTTTTATTTGATTCATATGATGTTATTTAATCATTATTTCATGTTTGGATTGTATAAAAACTAATGTGGATCAATTTGGGTATGAATTGAGTGAGGAACTTGCAAAACAGAGCTGAAATGAGAATGCTAATAATGTGTGCATCAGTTGACCAAACCATGTGTTTTTCGGTTGATCGGCCCTCTCAAAGATTGTTATTTTAGCAATTCGAGTCTCACACATGAGTACTTTTGCATCGGTTTAACTTTTACATGTTTTTCTTAACCTAAAATGTTTGGAAATATGTTTTTAAACAAGTTTAAATGTTGTGAATCAAGAGCTATGAATCTTATAAGTATTTCCTATGTTTTACACACAATGTTTAGTACCCTCGTACTAAGGAATCATGAATTACATACCATGTGGGTTTTGGTTAGTTTTACTCCTAATTTGTGATAGCAATGGATAATGATTTGTCAAGATTAGTTGCTACTTTTGTGGAGCTCACATATTACAGATTGCTTGGAATTGTAAGGAATCTTCGGTAGGTAAACTGCCAAAAAGGTATGATTTTTATACTTTTCTTTCTTGGCCATGATTTAAGTTATTTGGTCCAGAAGAATATGTTCTTAGATGTTTATAAGATTCAATTTGTAATTTACTTTTAAAAGTTTTATAATTGCAAATATGATTTGGCATTGAGAATATATTCTTAAAAGGTTTTTAAGAATTGATCTCTAAATTATATTATATTTAGATGTCATGGAAATATTATTTCAAAGAATATTCTTACAAAAAAATCTCAATATCTCTGGAGAGATTTCTTCAAGCGAGAAGAGTTAGTAAATATTTTTTGCAAACACTAACTAGATGAGATTCTTTAGTTAGTTGACTTTTAAATATATAGTGCCTATAGAGATCAGGTCGTGCAAAGGGCGACCTAGGGGCAGGTCCTAAAAATCTGTATAAGTCACTTTGGTGGTGATTCCATGCCTTGCAAATGAGTAAGTATTGTATTATGATTTTCGATAAATCGTATGATGTGGTATGATAAGTCTTTCTAAGATTTTTAATAAACATCCTATATATCTCTCTTTTATGTTTATTAAAAAGTAAGTTTAAATTAAATGATTATCTCAATAAACCATATGATTGTTGTTCGGTAAATGTGTTATATTTTATTTATTTTATTTTCACAAGTGTCGTTTATTATTTTAATGTTGCTTTCAAAGATCATCCTACCAAGCCTTCGTTCACTTTGTTTTTGTTTCTATATTTTATTTTTTTTAAATCCCCTAAGGCAGTGTGCCACACGTGATGTCAAGATGGCAAGGATGATGACATTAGTTGTGTTCATGAAATTTCTAGTTAAATTTTCCGGTTACATGATTGGTTATCGAAATGGTTAGTATTCCTTAAGTGGTTCTATTGTTATTGTTTCTCAGTTGTGATATGCTTATGTGTAGATTATATCGTTTGGCATTGTCTTCCGTAACTGTATTATGGTCAATTGCAATTTTAAATAGACTAATATAAATTTTGTTATATTTTGAAACTTCGAGGCATATATGCTATCATTTATTTTTTTGGTTGTCCATAAATGAAATTTTAAACTAATTAATCCGTTTTACTTACTTTTAATTGCTTTTAACTTCTAGCCTGTCCTTGGGGCGTTACAAACAATGAATTACAAGAACTTAGTTTTTTAATTGCAAGGCAAATATAGAATGAATCACTTTGTTCAGTTATATACTTTTGTTTACACGATCAACATCTTCATGTTATATTTATTGTAAAACTCTTTCAAATATATTCTCTTATAAACGGTTTTTTTTCCTCATTCATATAAAAACTTCTCAAGCCTTTGTCAAAATTAAATAAATATCACACATACCACTGATGCCGTTGGGCACCAACCAAACTATTAAATGTTATAATGATCAAGTTTGGAGGACAGTGGCACGCAAGTACTGAAAGATACAAAACAAAAACAAAAATTGGTCATTGCAGTTCTTGTCAGAGTACTTTTTTTTTTAATAAATTGTTAGAGTACTTTTCTATCTTATAGATGAGTCTTAATTAACAATTTTTATTATAATTCATCCTGCAAATAACTGAAAATGGTCCAAATTGCCATTTTTTTTTTTTTTTTTGTAAGAAGTTAAGATTGAGAAGCTTTTACATAGAGGCATATAACACACACATATGTATACTTAGTGCTGATAGAGGTGTAACAGTATCTTATGAGAATCAATTATTATCATTTTTTGTGTATGATACCTTTTTAACGTTAGTGTTATGTTAAATAAATATCATGTTATGTTTTTTGTTTCTTTATATTACGTAAAACTATAGTCTTTCTACCAAAATTTTTGACAAAACTTATATATATGAGTGCATAAAACATACTTTATACTCTAGTTGCCGTAGTGTTGCAATACCAACTGAAAAAAATGAATTAAAATTTACTCAAAATATAAAATTTGAGAGCATGTTTGATTAGAATCTTATTTAATAGATCAAATATAAATTTGCAGACCGACGGCGTTTGGTTTTTACCTTACGTATGTTGAAAATGCTTATGTGTTGTACTAGTAAAAATTACGGTTAATGTAAAACATGACATGTCAACTATTATTTTGTGACGACTGATGTAGTTTATAAGGAGACCAGTATAGTTCCTACATGCCTGAACAATTGTCAATCAATATAATTTTTCATGCTTATGATTATATGTAACACTCCAAATTTAATTAAGTGATATTAGTAAGTAAAATGATAGATTAGTGTACTATAATGGATGTTTTAAACTTAATTCGATTATTTTGTGAAATTTCTAAATCAATGTTATTTTTTATTAATGATTTTTTATTACTTCTAATTATTTTTAATTGTTATTTTGGATTTTTAAAACCAAACAATTTGTCCAAAGCCAAACATATCTTATTTTACAAAACCATGGGTGGTACACGGTTTACATACAGTGAAACCGCCTATTTTTTACTCTATTTATACCCTTCCTCTCTCTCTCCTTCACTCTCCTTCTCTCGTCTTTTCCTCTATGTGTGTCTCTCTCTTTCTCTCCCCTTTCTCTAATTCAAAATTTGAATTCAAGCTTAAGTTTTTCAACGAATTGGAAGCTCGAGAACATGTTTAGATGGTTATAAACTCGATTTAAAGCTTCGATCCGAGGTTAGTTTTCAAATTTTAAAACTTTTCTAAAATTTTCAATTTTCTTTGTATTTTAAAAATCTGAGTTCGTTTAAGCTTAGAACACCTTTAATCTAAGTTAGAGAAACTTAAAATAACTAGAATCTAAGCTTAGTTTGAAGAAAAATAGATTTGAATCAAGATTTTCTATTTTTCTCCATTTTTCTCCATTTTTGAAATTTTTTAAAATCTTTGTGTAGATCTTGTTTAAATGTGTTAAAAAGTAATCTACTATATTTTTCTATCATCTATGAGTGTTTTCTATGTCTGGGAATTGAGAAAACAGGTTAAAATCGAGGATTGGAGCTTGGGAAGCCGAGATTCAGGTTTTGGAAAATTCAAAATTTTTCAGTTCGGCAAGCTGGATTCATGAGTTTGGCAAGCAATCTTCATATGTTCGACAGGTCATACGTTCGGCAGGCCAGACCTGGAAAATTTTGGCCGACCAGACTTGATTTATTGGTAGGCCGAATTGCACAGTTCGGCATACCGAACTAGGGAGACTAGCAAGCTAGCCGGGCATAGTGAAAATTTGTTATTTTTCACCTGTTTTCACCGTTTTGAACCCCGATTGAGTTTTTAACGTTACAAAATGATTTTATAAATACAAATGGCACACTAGGATGCCATGAAATAGTTTAGCAATGTAGGATATCTTAAGCAAGATACTGATAGACTTAGTTATTATATATTTAAGGTTGTTGGTGGTTCTGCGGAGCTAACGTGTAGTGGACCAGAATTACGGTGTGGGACACCAGCATGAGTATTGAGGTAGACCTTCTACCCTTTTTCTTGGTAATCTAGTTTTTAAAATGATTTTGGCCTAAAAAGGTTTTATTGACTGTTTTCATAAACAGTAGATTGAGGTTATTTTCATAATAAGCCTCATAATGAATGAAAATGAAAATACTTGGTAAATGAATTTTAAATAATAATAGAAATGAAAATAAGGGTATGATGCCATATTAGAGATCGGGTCGTGTAGCATACAACCTTGGGGGCAGGTCCCGAAGCCCAGTTGGGCCACTTCGATGGTGAATATTATGGTTTGACCAAGAAAAATAAAAGGTACTTGCTAGACGAACTGTTTTTGATGAGACTTATTTGAAAGAATTTATTTATTTAACACTGTTTTCTTTTATTCCTTTGAAAGGTAAATTTTATAGCCAAATTTTAAATTGTTTATCTATTTTTGAAACATAGTCTTACTGATCCTTTCGCTCATATTTTATTTATTTTAAAATCATCCCCCCTAGGTAGAATACAGCCACTACAAGAAAATATTGATTACACAACCTTTATTTAACCACCGTTTCCTAAAAACCGTCGTGGTAAAGGCAAAAATGAGCGGCAAGTTACGCCTGTGAAAACGAAGACCGTTGTGGAAAGGTGGGAAGATACCACGACGGTTTTTTTAAAAAATTATCGTGTAATATGAGAGATACCACGACGGTTTTTGGAGAAAACAGTCGTGGTAGATTGGAGCTACCACGACGGTTTTTGAGAAAACCGTCGTGGTATCTCTAAGCTACCACTACAGTTTTCTCCAAAAACCTTTGTGGTAGCTTAGAGAGATACCACGACGGTTTTTGGAGGAAACCGTCGTGGTTGCTTAGAGATACCACGACGGTTTTTGAGAAAACCGTAGTGGTAGCTCCAATCTACCATGCTTAGAGATACCACGACGGTTTTTGAGAAAACCGTAGTGGTAGCTCCAATCTACCATGACAGTTTTCTCCAAAAACCGTCATGGTATCTTCCATGACAGTTTTTTCAGAAAACCGTCGTGGTAGTTTCATTAAAACCCCTTCCCATCCTCGACATTCAGACACATTTCAGAAACACACTTTACAAATACAAACACAGACCCTTCCGAATCAGCCGCCGCCGTCTCTCTCCACCTCCACACTCCTTAATCTCAGCCCAAATTGTAAGTTTTTTTGTAGAAAGTGAGAAATAGTTTTTGATTGTGTTGTATAATTAATCCAAAATTGATAAATAGTTGTTGATTTTTTTCTTTATTCCGTGAAGTTGATAAATAGTTGTTCATTTTGTTGTTTATTCCATGAAGTTTGTATCGTGGATCATGGGTATGATTTCTTCGTTTTATAATGAGTATGTGTAACTTGTTTAATTTATGATGGCCGGGTGATTTTTTTTTTATGATTAATTAATATATGTAGGCGTGGGTATATATATAAATTGTGAAATTAATTTTAATTGAATAATTGCTATTTATTATTTTGATTTAGGAATTGCAAAATGGATAGGAAATGGATGTGGGATTTTTGATTGTCTAAAGAGTATGTGAATGGTGTGAAAGAGTTCTTGAATTTTGCCAAAAGTCATGCAAATGGTGATAAAATTGGATGTCCTTGTGTTCAATGTGGAAACCATAGATTGCATCTAATTACAATTGTTAGAGGACATTTATTTCAAAATGGAATCATAAGTAGTTATCAAACGTGGCATTTTCATAGCAAGTCTAATTTCAATCCAACCTTACTAAATAAAGAAAAGCAATCTATTGTGGAGGATGAAGACAATATGGTTGACATGGTCAATGATTTAGAAGAACACTTTGTGCACCGTCCAGATTTATTTGAGACAATGATGAATGATGCAGAGACACCAATGTATGAGGGGTGTACCAATTTCACTAAATTGTCTGCGTTAGTTAGATTATGGAATTTGAAAGCATCGAGTGGCTGGTCGAATTCTAGTTTCACAAAGCTGTTGGAATTTTTACGAAGGCTTCTACCAGAGGGTAATAAATTACCAACTAGTATGTATGAGGCTAAGAAGACTTTGAGCACTTTGGGAATGGATTATGAGAAAATTCATGCATGTTAAAATGATTGTGTTCTCTATAGGCATGAGTATGAGGACGAGAATTATTGTCCAGTTTGTGAACAAGCAAGATGGAAGAAAGGAAAGGAGCCAAAAGACGGCAAGAATGGAGTGCCAAGGAAAGTGTTATGGTACATTCCACCGGTACCACGTTTGAGGCGTTTATTCAGAAACCCAAAACATGCCAAGAATTTGACATGGCATTATGAGAAACGGGTGGATGATGGTATGCTTAGACACCCGACGAATTCACCACAATGGAAGACTTTTGAAGTCGATCATCCTAACTTTAGTGCGGATCCAAGAAATATACATTTCGCTTTGTCAACTGATGGAATGAACCCACATGGTAACATGAG
>CAMOHE010051415.1:0-15641 GCA_946598075.1 Artocarpus hirsutus
TATATATATATATATATATATATATATATATATATATATATATACGTCGTTCATTGGTTGTTGTGTGCAAGTTACGTTGTCGCTTGATAAGAGACTGTCCATGACGGCTTATCACAAGAAAAATAGCTTTCCATGACAGGAGATTTACAATATCTTAAAAGAAATGTTGTTAAAATGCCTTTAAAACAACGTTTTTATGCCAAGTGTTGTCTAATATTACATTGGACGACAAGGAAAAAACATGTCGTAAAATTTTATTTTATTGGTAATAAAATAAGGTTGATAAAATTTACGGTATGATATTTTAAACAAGTTTTTCCTTTACTTTAAAGCTAAAATCAAATATATAACAATTAAATGTGCATTATCAGAAATATTATCGTTTTGGATATCATTTGGATAAAGATAAAAGGCCAGTCATCATTCACCACACAAAAATAAAATACTTAAATATGTAAAAGCACTCATTTAATTATTAAACTAAAATATTCTTATAGTCCTACCTCATATAAGAATCGTCTTTATCCACATTGTTGTCATTAATTTGTGACACATCTTCTAGTGTGTAAATACTATAAACACTCTCATAAAATGTATCTAAATCATGAAAGCCTCTTGGTGGTGTCTTCATCACAACATACTAACTCGATTCATTGTTTTCTTTGGAATAAAAGACTTGTTTCATCTTTGAATGGATCTCGTTCAAATTGGCTTATTCTTTCAGGAAGGTTGACTAATGTGAAGCCTTCTTGTTCTTTTACACAACTCACAATATTAGCCCAAGTGTAATGGAATATAGACAATTAGAATGTATGAAAATCAAGCAATATAATATCCTCTACAATTCCATAATAAGAGACATTTGCAACAACTTGTGTCGTGTCTCATGCACTAGCTCTACAAACTGTCTTTGCCTCTATAAAAATATCATAATAATGTTGTGTTGATCTTTCAACCCCAATGGGATGATATTATTTGTTATTAATTACATAATCAGAATGTGACATGTAATAGAGTTTAGGTCTCCGTGCAAAATATTTTAATTTCTCTGACGTTGAAATCATTGAAGGATGATTTGTATTCTGTAAAAAAAAAAGATAAATACATATATATATATATTGGATATTATATATATAGAATCATATAACTTAATAACATAAAAGACATGAAACAAATTCAACATAGTAAAACTTTGAATGTATATTTTGCAGTATATTGTTATCTCAAACCAAACTCTTATCTTTCTTTTTAAGTTTATCCCTGTGATATCTATATTAAAAATGAAAACAAGAGAAAAATCATATATATGATTAAAAATAATTATCGACAGCTTGGAAATAAACAATAGAATGTTGTCGCTTACTAAAATAGGGCTCAACTTCCGCAACGTTAAGTAAATAATGAAGTTTAAAGTTTCTTGCCATATAGACGTCACACCGACGTTTGTGTTTTTTTTGTCGTTTATGCATATTTTGTTATTTACATTTGTCGAAATAAATTGAAAAAACTAGCTTTATATAAAAAGGACACGGATCTTACCGCGGAAAGGCCTTCTGCCTAAAAAGGAGTATCCTAACACGCCCAAATTGAGTGTTCTTTTTCTTCTTTTTTTTTCCTGCAATGTAAAATTGAATGTTCTTACACCACCAAAACAAACACGTTCTTTTCAGTATCAATCATATAATAAAATATATATACGAGAAAATCCATAAAAGCAATAAACGAAAGTGGTTCAATGACTCTCTGAAGTGAATTGTACGATCTGGTCTATATGTTTTTGGGATATATTATTTGAAAACGTTGTTGTTTTTCTTTCAGTTTTTCCTTTTTGGTCTATCTCTCTATAGATCTTAGGATAGCTTTTGCATTTTGTCATTGCATGGTATCTTTTGGCAATCGCTGCGTGGTATCTTTTGGCAATCGCAAAATCTCTGCGAAAATCTTACTAGTGTTGCCGTGCGTTTTGGAGCACGGTTTAAACTGCAGTATATTATTTCAACAAATTTGTTTGTAACAATATTTTCTCTCACATTCCACAACGTTAATTTTTAGTTCCAACTTATTTCCTAAACGGCTTATTGATGTTACTCTGTTTATTTGGTCAACGAAAACAATACTTCGAGGGGCTAAAAGCACACTTTAGTTTACCAACTTGAACATATAGGAATAATGGTTTCCAATGTCCGTTATTGCTACTTGTGACGTTGTAATCTTGGCTGCCATCAAAATTACATAATTTATAATTATAAAAAAATAGCTCATTTATATGGACTTGTTAAATTAAAATTCATATATATTTATTGAACTGAGGCTGGGGGATTCAAATTCTAAACATCAATTTGTCAGCAAGTGGGCTCAAATAATATATAATTGTTTATTCAAATATTTACAAACACTGTACAATTTGACATCTTATAAATCTTCAGAATCTTTTTAATCAACTCCGGTGGTCTGAATTCACAAGGGATGATTGTTGTCCTTTGTTTGAATATTCATGGGCTGTTGGGAGAGTTTGAGTTTGATAGCCTCAATTGAAGTTTGTTTTCTTGATGCAAAGCATGAATGAATCCCAAAGAGCCGTGCACAAATATGCTTTTATTGTCCAACACACACCCCAACTACAATTATTGCATAACTAATTTGAATATAAAATTTCAATTTTGCTCTCAACATGAGTAGTATAAAACCCACTACACATGTTGATATGGCCAATACTGTTTTGAACTATATCTTAGAAAAAACTTCTTTTGGCATTTATCTTTGACAATTTCAGATTATGTCATATTTTTAAAAATTATGTTTATTTATGTCACATTTAAAAAAAGTTATGTCATATTATCATTTATATTTTATATTAAATAGTGAAAGAAATAAATATGTATAATATTTATAAAAAATAAATGTTAAAAATAACATTTATGAAAACCTCTATGTTATGTTTATACACTCTACTAACAACTTTTCAATCCAAAAGTATTATAGAACTAATATATGCTAAACTTTCAATAGAAAAAAAAATCTTATACCGATTAATTAGGACAAAACTTTTGGTATCAAAACATGTGAAAATCGGGTCCTATTTCTTTCAAACGTTTTAGGAGTCCAATTGGTTTTCTTTTTGCTCTATATAAAAAAAAGTGAAGTTTTAAATTTTTTTATTCATTTTATATTATTACTATTTTTAATTTGTTTCACATATTGCCGTTCGGGATGGAGTTCAGTAACGAAAAATCATAACTGCATTGCGTGCACGGATGACTATTTGAGGTGAGTTTGCCGTGTGAAAGCAACAGCATGCACATACATAAATATATATATATATATATATATATATATATGTGTGTGTGTGTGCGCGCGCGCGCCCGCGCGCGTGAGTGTGACATATTTAAGTGTAAAATATTAATTAGCTTGGTAAGCTAACGAAACAACTCATCTCTAGAAAAATTTCGTCTGACAGCTGACTAGGTACATCCTCATCCAATTGAAAACTTGGAGATGAGTTCTTATCCTGCCAAGTGGCATAAAATTGTTTAACTTTTGCGCTCGACCACACAGTTCCCATTAGTTTGGTTCCATGCTCGAAAAAACATTTTGTTGGAAAAAATAATTTTTCATGTGGGTACGTATGTGTAATTAAATATATTATTTAATATTATCTTAAGGTAAAGTTTAAATTAAAGTGATATAATTAAAAGAAAGTTGAAAGGTTTTTGGATATTAAAATAATATATGGGTTATTATTATTAATATTATATGTGTAGATATTAATTTCTAATTTTTAAATTTTATGATGGACGAAATTGAAAATACACTAAAATGACTAAAGTTATTTATTCTGATTATGGTCCTCAATTCATACCTATTATTCATTCAAAAAATTTTCAAACATTTCTGTTTCTCTGAAATCCTATCTTTATTGAAATCTTAGAGGAATACATATTGAATTGGAAGGCAATAACTCATAGCAATCCAAGATCATAAATCAAGATACGTTTCTGTAATTTAGATAAATTTTTCTCAATGATTTGACATGAATGATCTTGGTAGATTTTGGTTTAATTCGTTCTAACACATTTATCATGCTTCTATATAAAACCCTTATATACTATGACACCAACAAAAAATAAGTTATAATGCAAACCTCTCACATACTAAACGTTTTAACTAAAATTATTTAACACTCTAGCTTTCAACCAAAAACAATCCTATACTGACTTGTACAAAACTTTTGGTATCAAAACATGTGAAATCCGGTCCTATTTCATAAGTTTTAGGAAAAATAAAACTGGGCTTTTCCAATTGGTTTTCTTATTGCTATATCCCAAAAAAAAAAAAAAAAAGTTTTGTGCATCTTGCATTATTACCACTTTTAGTTTGTTTTGCATTACCGTTTGGGATGGAGACATGTTGCTCTCTCATTGTCGTTATCAAAGAGTTCAACAACGAAAAGAAAAAATATTAGAAAATAATAACTGTATTGTTTGCACGGAGGACTTTTCGATGTGAGTTTGCCGTGTGAAAACAACAATACATGCGGCATATTTAAATGCACTGGTATTTGGCCCGAGCGTTCTGTAGCCCGGGCCTTTCACAAAGGTGGCGCCAACCTCTGTGAAAAGCTCGGCCTACAGCCTGCCTGGGCTAAAAAAAAGTTTTTCCATATTTAACTAGCTTGGTAAGCTGTAACGAAACAATTCATCTCTAGGCAAATTAAGTCTGACAGCTGACTAGATACATCCTCCTGTTGTAGAAAAATTTGGAGATGAGTTCTTATCCTGCCAAGTGGCATAAAATTGTTTTATCATTTTCACTTCTTCTATTCTATTCGTGTGAACAATTTGGAATCTTGAAAGAACAGATCCAGTCGGCTTTGTAGCCCACCTCTACTCTCACGCAGAGTTGGTTTCGCATGTATTGCTGATTTTTTTGGGATATTTTCGTTGTTATACTCTATATTTTAAAGTTATCAAAAAATCATATATTGTATATTAAATTTTAATAATTTTATACTTTTATATTTTAAATTTATGTTAAATTCTTAACTTTTTCATGTCAAAGTTTGATTTTGACAACAAAAGAACCTAAACAGCCTTAAAGGAAAACTGAAAAATGCATAAAATATTTGAGAAAGAACTAAAATTTTCAAAATGTGAAAGATATTTAAATATTTTACAAAGTGAAAAACCAAAAAGTACATAAAAAAGTTAGAGAAAATGTTGAAATTTTCAAAATATGAAAGACATTTAAGTATTTTATAAAGTCAAAGTCAAACCTTGACCTGAAAAATTAAGAATTTAATATAAATTTAAAATGCAATCAAAATGCAAGGTATAAAGTTTACATAACCTCAAAATGCAAGGTATAAAAATGACAATAACCATTTTTTTGTTCAAGAGTTTGAATAAAATCAAAATTTTGAATTATATTAACAATGTAATTATATTTCTTTTAATTAAAACCAACCCAAAAATAATGGAATATTAATTCATATCTAGAAGACTTGAATGAATAAAACGCAGAAATTTTAAAGAACAATTTCTTTTGATTTTTCTTTTGTTTATATTCAGGAAGACATGTCCCGACTTATTGGCAACGGAGTTCATTAGGTAGTGACTTGGTGGAAAATGAGAAGCTATAAACGAGGGGAAAGTCGGTGACATTGACTTTAATAGAAGCATTAAAGAAAAAAATCTGACTTAATAACGAAAAAAGAAGAAAATAGAGAGAGGAGAGAGGAGAGAGGAGAGAGAGATGCAATATTAAAAAAAGGGTCAGTCGACATACCAAACATATAATGCGGCCGTTACACACGCAAAGGATGACATGATCCCTTACCCTTAACAAGGTATATGCTGTATCGGCCATCCAAGATACACTGTCCCTTAACCTTCCTTTCTTCCTTCCTTTTATGCCTATAAATACATCTTCTTAGTAAACCCCCCAATATCAATTCATCACACAAATAATCACTAACGTAGAGAAAGACACGAGAGTTTGAGAGAAAAAAGAAAAAAAAAATATGAAGTCCTACCGTTTGATTGCTTTGATCAAGCTTTTAGTGTTAGGACATCTATCAGTCCTTTGTGTTTCGCAGGACTTTGATTTCTTCTACTTTGTCCAACAGGTATTCATTTCCCTTTATTCCATTTCTCTTTTCTTAAAAATATTGGAGATTTCTTACTTTTTAAATTTTTCTTTCTTTTTTTTTTTTGGGGTGCAGTGGCCAGGTTCATACTGTGACACAGAGCAAAGTTGTTGCTATCCGACGACGGGAAAGCCGGCGGCTGATTTCGGGATACATGGGCTTTGGCCTAACTACAAGGACGGAACGTATCCGTCTAACTGTGACCCCAACAACCCCTTTGATCAATCTAAGGTAATTACTTTTAAATCTCATCATTGGATTGTATTTGACACATTCGAGAAGTGAGCATTGAATATTTTGTTTACTAATGTGAGGTTCCGAAAAAAAAAAGCCAAAAATGAGATGACTAAGTAGAGTGTTTAAAGATCAGTAATGTAGAATGAAACAATTGAGAATAATGAAAGGATTGTAAAGTAGTACAAACAACAGTAGCAACTGTTCAAGTTCCTTAATAGATTCGTCTTTATGTTGGAAGAAAAAGCGGATACGCTTTTAACAACACATTGAACTTTGGCTTTGCTCGCATTTCCTGCATGTCCCCTGTTTTTTTTTTTTTTTTTGTTTTAATTTTTCTATGGGTTTTGGACACTTTTTTATTTTATCTAATTTTTTATTTTCCACACCAATACGCTAAGCAAATTATCACTTGTCTTGAAATTGATTTGTTGGTTTCTGCTATTGTGTCATGCTGGCAGATATCAGATCTTACCACCAGTATGCAAAGAAACTGGCCGACACTAGCCTGCCCGAGCGGCACTGGCGTGGAGTTTTGGGAACATGAGTGGGAAAAGCACGGGACTTGCTCAGACTCTGTGCTTGACCAACATGCCTATTTCCAAACCACTCTCGACCTCAAAGGAATAGTAAATCTCCTCCAAGTTCTAAAAAATGCAGGTAAAAATAAAATTCTCTAGATCTTATCTGCCTTGTATATAGTTGTGAAATATTTCCCAAAATTTTTAACTTCAAAAGCGAAGTAAATCTTCTCAATGCTCTAAAAATTGGAGGTAAAATTTATGAATCCTCTGGATCATATTTGCCTATATAGTTATGGAACATTTTCAGACAGTTCTTAACCTAAAAAGGAAATAAATCTCCTCCAAATTTTTATATTCAGATTTTCTAGATCTTATCTGCCCTGTATATAGTTGTGGAATATTTCCCAACCATTCTTAACCTCAAAAGGGAAGTAATTCTTCTCCATGTCGTAAAAAATGTTGGTAAAATTAATGAAATTTTCTAGATCTTATTTGTCTTATATATAGCAATGAATTATTACATTGTTCCCATATTTTTACCACTAAGTGTGACAACATTTGTGATGCAATGATTAGTAAATATGTACTCAAATTAGTCAAGTAACGTGACTTCTACAATCATATTTTCTTGTAACATTTCTGTAACCTTACAATTACATGTAGGGATACAACCAAATGGAGCATTTTACCCTCTACAGAACATCAAAGAAGCTATACAGAATGGAATTGGATACACCCCATGGATAGAGTGCAATGTGGATACGTCGGGTAATAGCCAGCTTTACCAGGTTTACTTGTGTGTGGACACATCAGGATCTGATCTCATTGAATGTCCAGTTTTCCCCAAAGGAAGAGCATGTGGCTCTCAAATTGAATTTCCTACTTTCTAGACATATAGAACAATGTTCTTGGGCGTCGATGGTACTTAACGTCACACACTTATAGAGAGTGGGACCCACTTTATATTAGTTGTAATGCTTAGCACATAGATATGTTGAAAGATTGGATAGAAATTCTGGCGTCTGTATTCTTCACTTTCCAACCATGGAATTTTAATAAGAACTCTCTAATTGATTGATATACAATGTATTTATTGTTCTTACCACATAATCATTAATCATGGAGTGCATTGTTTTCTTATTGTTAGATGAGAAAATTTGTGGCGATGATCAATACGAGGCAACTTTTTCATTGCTGTTGATGACTATCAAAGAGATGTTCTCCAAAATCTCCAGCCTGTTTACGTTTTCCCAGATTAATTGGCAAATGTAAGCCAAAATAATGACAATAAGAAAACGACACCAATAAAAAAACGACATAAGCGGGAAAAGAGAACAACAAAACAATAACTCAAGAAACGACATAGACAGTCAAAAAACAAAAAACTCAAAACATCGTTTATCATCAAATAATGGATATGATGAGTGGCAAAAAATTAATCACATGGATGATAATAGAGAAAGATACACGACAGCGAGCGGAAAGAGAGAGCTAGACAGACCGAACAACTAAAAACGACAAAAATATGAAGGAAAGGGAGTCAAATATAAAAACGACAAATAGGAAATTGACAACTAAAAAAGAACGATCCAAACCACAAATCATAACGACAGACTTGAAAGTTGAAAGGACAAATTTAAGATAAAAAACGACATCGAATCAAAATCGAAGCAACATCATATATATATATATATATATATATATATATATAAAATAATTAAATGATGAACACTTTCGAAAACGACAACGACATAACGAAAAGCCAAGCGGCTGGGTATATGTGAGAGGGTGTAAGATTATATATATATATAGATGTATATATGACACGATGGAAAAGTAAATTGAAAACCGGGAAGAAAATTTGACAGCAGCAAAACAGACGACAACTACAAAAGTTGAAATGCCAACGGAAAAAAGAAATCTGTGTGAAAACAACAAAAACTGAAAACAGCAATATCTTGTTTATGAGCCCCAGTCTTTGATCAGCCACTATATGAAGTTTTTGCATATCAAGACGAAGCGATGAGACCAAAAACAGACGTAGCTCTTTCAAAAGGACAAATATCTTGTTTATAATGAAAGACTTAACTAGTCTAGTAAATGTCAGAGTCTGCGTAAATCAAAATTTTACGTAGATAAAATATTAAAATTTTATTACAAGATTGAGCACGCTTACAATTATAATTTCTCACGCACTCAAAGAACTCACTTAAGAACTTTTGGTTCTTCTCTTCGTCACTTTTATAGGTTCTTACTTCTTCTTCACACTCTTTGTTTTTCTTCCTTTGCCTGATGCCTTAGCCTACAATGAGAAGACTATTTATAGTTGCAATAAACTAATACAAACCACACAAAGTAGTCTTAATAAACTAATCTAATAAAACTTCAATCACACATGTATCCTTCCAAAACCACATAAGCTTACCTAATCTCTTTTATATATAACACACTAAAACTTCACACATTATTATCATTTTTGTGGTGCTGCAATATTTTTCTTTAGAAACTTCTAAGAATTGGGCTGCGGTAGTTCTTGACATGATAGAATTGGGCTATGGGCTTCATCAAGTTTTGAGTTTGGGCTTCTTAAAACAGGTTTATTCTTCAACAACCTGTTCCTATGTTCGTTGTTTATTACATATTTCTGAAAATATTACGCGATGTCATGTAAACCAAATTACTCAATGTGATGTTAATCAATGTTATTATTTAATGCAAAACTAATGGGGATACACAATTTATACAACATCAAGCCTTTGCCCAACTATTATTAGAGCGTTTGGAAGAGTAATACAAACCAGTTGTTTGAAAAATAAACAGTATAAAGCACTTATATGTTATAGTAAACATGTTACAGTTCTCAAACCTAAATTGATGGTTTAAACTACTTTTTCAAACACCTTAAATGAAAAAGTCATTTTAGTTTAGGTTCAAAAAAAAAAAGTAATAAGTTGTTTGAAAAGTGTAGTTAGAACTAAAACTTTTAAATTAAAAACTATAGCATGTAAGATTTTACATTATAGTTTACTTTTTCTTATAACTATAGCATGTAAGAGTTAGAATCCAAAAATTTTGATTAGAATTAATTTTGCTAAACATCTATTAAATCACATAAAGTCCCATTTTTATAGGAAATATCATCCTCGTTCCGCTATGCCAAATTATCTTGATTTCTGCACATAGTATGAAACGCGTTATTGCCGGTTTGAAACTTGCTTGCTTTTTACATTACACTGGACCAGTGCCAACCCCTTGTGTGGAAATTTTGCCAGAAAATGACATCTGTGGGGCTGTAGAAAATGCCTTTCTATAATATCATCAATTTTGATATCATCTTATGCCTTTCTATATACCATTTTAATATCATCTTATTTTTCTCCTCACCTGTAAGGAAAAGGAGTGCCCATGCATATTAAATCTCATGATGTATAGACACCTCATGCTTAACACGTCATCAACGCTAAAAACTATCCAGACCAACTTTTTTTCTATTTTTAATACTTGCCAACCACCACAGCTAAAAGCATGTTAATTAGCCTCTCCATAATTATGATGGCAACATATTCATGTGCAAGATAACTATTTTATTTATCATTCTTATAAATAGAAAATAAAATTTTTACTACTCGTCGATAAAATACTTTTTCATCTCTTGGAATCTCCAACACTTTTAAAACATTAAAATAAGCCCATTCTAGGGTGAGAAATTCTAAAATTCTAAAATAAACTAAAATCTAGATATACGTATATAATGAGAAATGCCACGATGATTTGTTGTCACTTCTTTATTTCTCTTTTCCACATATCATCTCACCAGAAGAATAAAGCATTATTTTACTTTGATTCCTCTGTCACTAAAATTCATGAATAGTGATTGAATTTTTTTTTTGTTTATTTAGAGTTAGTCCTTATAGTCAATTTAATCTCATAAAAGAGTCCGTAAACACATAAAGTGTCTCATGAATGGTCTCTCTATTAAATTTTTTATAGAAAAAAGTTAAACATTAAACTATCTTCTATCTTTATATTAATCCCTATGTTAAAGTTTTATTATATTTAATCCCTAAATTGAAAAACATTTGCCAAAATTAGTTACTTTGTTAAATAAATATATAGAAAACATTAAATATATATGTGAAGTTGTACCAAATGTACAGTTCCCAAACTTTTTTAAAAAAAAAGAAGGATCCTATTTGTACATATTAAATTTTACGAATAATCCCAAATAAAAAAGTTATTTTTTATTTTTAATTATAGTGTATAAAACAATATTACAAAATAATAATGAGATACACGGTGGTGTTTTATGAATTGAGTTTGTCTTTGCTGTTACTATTTTTTTTTTAAGGGAACTTATGTTCCTTATAGTTTAGAATTAAAAGATTTCAAAACAAATGGGTAAGATATATACAAATATTGTCTTCTAAGTTGAATGTATTTTTCAACTTAATTTTTTGTAATTTTGATTTTTTACACAAATTTGATATTTTTACTTTGAAAATGAAAATAAAAAAAAAGATTGATTAGTTGGTATATAAATGATTTAAAAAGAGTCTAATACCAAAGATATTTATAAATTTTTAAACTTATTATTATGAGATAAAAAATATTTTTCAGGGCATTTATTAACATGGAGGAGCAAAATACGCTCATTCTGAAAGATTATTAATGTTATATATTTAAATAAATAGATAAAAAAATGTCAAATATATATAGCAAAAGAATTAATTTTGACATTTTTTTTAGTTTATGGTATAACTTCATATATTTAATATTTATCTATATATTTGTTTAGCAATAAACTAATTTTGGCATATATATATATATATATGTTAGTTTAGGGACTAAATTTATTATAAGTTTTAATATAGGGACAATTTGACGAGAAAAGATAGTTCAAGAACTTCTTATGCAAAAAATATTAACTAATTTTATATACATTTAAATTTTAAAAGAGAGAATATTTATAAAATATTTTTTGAATTCAAGGACGATTTATGAGATAAACACTACAAACACCAATTTTAAAGAGAAAAAAAAAAAAAACCATGATGAATGTATGCCTATCATTAACTTTCTTATCACCTGCAAGGAAAAGTACTCATGCATGTTAAATCTGATGATGTATATACAGCCACGCAATGAACAAATCTAATGGCGTATAGACACCTCATGCTTAGTACGTCATCAACTCCAAAAATTAAATATGCGTACCAACTTTCTCCATCCCTTAATACTTGCCAGCTACCACAACTAATAAACATAAACATGGTAATTAGCCTCGCCATGATTATGATGGCTGCAAATTCACGTGATAACTATTTTATTTATTATAGATAAAATGCTTTTTCATCTCTTGGAAATATCTCCAACACTTTAAAACATGAAAATAAGTCCATTCATTCAAGAGTGAGAAAATTCTAAAAATCTCTAAAAATAGTAAAATAATTTAAAATCTATTCATTTAAAATAGTGCTAGTAGCTCAAAATTTTAGATATCGATATTATATAATGAGAAATGCTATGACCCTTTATTTAGCCATTTTTTTCTTTTTTGGTCGCATATCATCTCATTTAATTATCCATGAAAACAAAGCATAATCATAGATGACTCTATACTTTGAATACAACTTTGTCACTCGTTTTATAAACTCTTTTTTGTCTAAAAGAGAGATATATTATATATTTTATATATATATATATATATATAAATACTATATTCATTGATTTTCACTAGCCCAATTTCGCAATATATTAGAAGTGTCGTTCCCATTTTATTAACTTAAGAGAGGTACTAAATCAAGTTTCTCATCCGTCTAAAATTTGGAAAGAAGCAGAAACAATTTGTATGTTATATGTTGTTGTTCAAAAATGATTATTTTTAAGAATCTCTCCTTGTTTGTCCTCTTGATCCCTCTTCTTGCCGTGATTTATAAAAATGTTGAATTTCTTCCTCCATCGATTGTTCGAAAATAAATATAGAAAGGTACTTGATGGGTGTAAATTTTTATAGCACAAATTTGAGACATTTTTCTGCTCATGTTGAAAGTTCGATGCAGTTGATAAAATATTTGAGAGAATAAATCTGAAAGAACAAATTATTTAGACATAAATAGATAGTTAGTAGACATCAACTAAGAGATGGAATACCCACAATTTTTGTAGAACCCGAAACTTATTCTGTCTATTATTTAATCTCAATTAGCTATTAATTGATGGTTGTGGAAGACTTAATCTTTTTCAGATTTTATCTGCGGAATATTTTCTTTGTCTTCATGTACGGACTACTTAGTTTGTTGTTAGGCCGAAGACTTATTTTTCTAGTCTTCATTACAAGAAAAATTATATTTAACGACATATTATTTACAACATGTAGTTTTTAAATGTTGTTAAAAAGTAAATACAATGACATCTCCAACAAAGATGTCGTTAATAACATTCGAAACAATAATTAACAATATCTATATAGTGCCGTATTAAAGGTCTCCTTTTAATGACAATAGTTTAGTGTCGTTAAATTATTTAACGATAATTAGGAGACGTCGTCAAAGCCTTGAAGATTCCACGACATCCCTTATAGATGACATCTTCACCAATGTCGTCCATAAGGGGTGTCGTAGAATCTCTAAGGCTTTGATGATATCTCCTACTTGTCGTTAAATAATTTAACGACACTAAATTATTGTCGTTAAAAGAAAACATTTAATACGACATCTATATAGATGTCGTTAATTTTTGTTTCAAATGTCGTTAATGATATTTTTGTTGGAGATGTCGTTGTATGTGCTTTTTAACGAAATTCAAAAACTACATGTCGTAAATAATATGTCGTTAAATGTAATTTTTCTTGTAGTGCTTCTTCTTCCTTTTTTTTCCCCCTGCTTTCTTAAGATATTTTTTTTGTTGTCTTCTTGTTCAAATCGTGCTTGTTCATACTAATGTAAAATGCATTTCCAAACCGTAAATGAATGTATCAAAATAATAAGATTGAAAAGAAAAATAATAATAATGGGAATCATTAATTCCTTTTGTAGTGTTTTTTAAACTAAAGAATCATAATTTTATAGATGTAATTATTAAAATATAATTTTAAATTAATAACAATAAATTTTAAGCAGCATATTTAAGTGAATTTAGCATCCATTCTTTTCTTTTTTTTAGTTGGGAATCAATATATACTAAGAGAGGTGAAATGATGAATTAAAAAAAAAAAAACCAGAGATGGTTCATATTCTCATCATTTAGGGGGATCATTGATCATCGGAAGATGCTCTTCCTTGCGTGCAAGAATGCCCGGATTGAAACCTCATAGCTAAGAACCTCATCTAAACCTCAGAGAAATCCCTAGGGTTTTGTCAGGAAAATAAGATTGGATTTAATAATAAGTTGTCATTTTGATAGAATTTTGTACTAGAAGCACTAATTTAATAGATAGAAATATATGGGTTTATTAGAAAGAGAAACTAAAGGGCTTAGATTTTGTGGCAGAGAAGCTTACTTGTTTGCTAGCTCTGGTTCTCCTTGTCTTTAAGGATTCTTAGAGGAAAATGGAAATAACAATTGATCGGGTACTTTCACTTTTTTATTTTTTTATATTAAACAAACTTATAAAGTAACGAATAAAGGAAAAAAATTTCCAAGCCTTATTTGCTTGGCATTTTGGTTGAAACCACTAGCTTCAACCAATATACAGTGTAAAACTTTCAGTAGCTATAATAAAAAGCAAAAAATTACGATAGTATAAAACTCTCGCATACTACGGTTTTCAAGTCAATATTTTAAATTCTAATCGCTCACCCCCTTTTTTTTTTTCAAAGGAACACCCCTTAAGTTTTGGATTAGAAATAATTGCTTATTTTATTTTCATTTCTTTTGAAGTTGATGATGGGTTGATAGGTAAACATAGGAGGGAAAACAAATTAGACCTCATAAAATTTAATTCCAATTTTCAATACATAAATGTGGTTTGACCATTTGCTCTTTTTTTACAGGGTGGACCTTGTTCAAAATCCTCTCTTGTTTTTGACAGACAAATGAGACTTCAATTCTTGAAGGAGTGAAATATTTGAAGCACCTTCAACTTTAATTTAGCTGAAAATTGGGGGGGGGGGGTGGGGGGGGTCGGGGGGGAAGGTTGGGAAAGAAGTTAAAGAAAAATAACACAATCTCATGGACTGCAACTGACAATAACAAGCATGCATCAATAAATAGCAGTCGTCTGATTGTATCTAAACCGCTTAAAAACGAGCACTATGGATAGTGCATGTTTTGTGGCCGCCAGCACAGATTCTTTATAAAGACACATAATTGGATGAGATGGCCTACGCTATTAAAAACTTGACTTATTACAACAGTTTTTAGTAAAATTTTAGGTCACAATAAGATGTTGTTATTAATGTGTATTCAGTCATAACTTTAGTTCAATTTTTATTATAACTAAAATTTTTAGTCACAACTAACACGTTTTTATATTTGTAACTAAAAATCTTGTAACTAAAAATTTTAGCCGCAACAAAAATAAATGTAAAGTTGTGACTAAATACTCATGTTGTAACTAAAAATTTTGCTAAAAACAATTATGACTAAAAATCTAGTTTTTTATAGTGCCAGATGAGAAAGGAAATCACTCCTAGTTTTTATTATTCTTTTTCATGTACACGCCCTTAATTTATTGGCGTAAGACTGGATTAATTTCTAGTCTTCTTGTTCGGATTATTTTCTTTTTTCTTTTTTTTTTT
>CAMOHE010051416.1:11134-55389 GCA_946598075.1 Artocarpus hirsutus
TTTTTTTTGAAGGTGTTTGAGTATTTTGGTGGATACTTAGAAATAACCTTGTGCATATTTGGTAAGTTAGACATGATGACATTTATGATAATTAATTAACAATGGTCAACTGTCAGACATGTATGATTAGTATATGGATTGTCATCTATATATGATGCTCATAAGTTCAGAGGAGAAATAGACATGTAGAACAAAATACTCGTAGATAGTTGAAGGTCTTGTATGAAGGAGACAAAGGTTAGTAGGTGAAGTAGGTCTTGTTTTTACCATTTATTTCCTGAATTGTAGGATTCTGCTCCAAGGTCGAAGTTAGAATACGGATTGTTGTCCTTAGCTTGATAGTTTTGGGAGGAACTTGTAGGAGGAACCATCGGTCGGTAAACGTCGTCATCTTAATGAATTTGAAAATTACATAAAAATGGTATAATTTCGAAAGTATTAAATATTGAAATTATGGTTTCTTCGTTCAGTCAACATTATTTACATCAGCTCCATGACTTAAACTCTGTTTTTCTTGTCGTACTCAATAATGTTATGGTAATTGGAACGTACGGGAAAAGAAAAATTTAATAATTTATTCTCATGGATCTGTCAAACATTAGTTGAAACGCCTTTCCAGTTACAGAAAGTTCTCTTCCCTACATGTCTGAACTAATTCCATAAGTCAAAAATCACCAATTCTATGTCATAGACCTCAACAAAAAACAAAAACAAAACTACCAGATTTCAACTGCAAAAAAAATTAACAAATAAAGACACTAAAGGTTCATGCAAGTGTTTCCTTCCGAGGTTATGCTGTACTTATGACTACAATGCTACGATAATCAAATTCATAATTAACACCCATTACATATCTTTAACATCCTTCGCAATACCATCCAACAACAACTGGGACCCATGAAACGGATAATTGCTTCATATAGCAACTCTAAGCCCGGACCAATATAGCTTTTATAAACTCCAACTGAACTAAAATTTTAAATACCAAGTGTACATTTCATAAGACAAATTCGTTACTAATTCTTCAACTACAAATGCACATTTCTTTTTCGACGCCCAATTTCAAAACCAATTGAAAGTCAAACAAATAAAACACAGAAAGTATGATTTAAAAGAAAACAAAGTCGCCAGATATATGACTCCACCTTGAAATATGCAAAACTATGACATTATGGAACTCAAAATTACGGCTCAAAGCAACAGCCAAAGCCAACAGGGACGGAGCAAAGCCTTCTTTTTGTCGCTACAATGTATAGCATGCTGCAAATTTAATCGGTTCCCCTAATACTCCTCCAACTAAAAACATTTGCGTCCTCTGACCCTAAAATGGTCTCCTTGTCGCCCAATTGATGGAAGAGCATCCCAGATTATCAATTTGAGATCTTTCGGACTAAACTCTTAATATACACACTCCGCCTAATACTAGGGCAGGGAAAGAACATGAAAAAGATAACGTGTCCTTTCCAATGAAGACCGCACATAATTTGACAACTATCTCCCAAAAACTAAAACGGCTTGTCGTTGCTTCCTTCAAGAGCCAACCAAAAACCCTGGTCACCGGGTCAAAAAAATTTTTCAGACTCACAAAAGTTGCTCTCCTACAATTTAGACCATTCATCTTTATCTCTACGGCTCTAAATTAAAGTTCGGACGGTCGGCATTTTCCGCAGAAGGAAGGACCATATCCTATCCCTACGTATACATGTATATATTAAACACCAAAAGAATGTATGTGTTCGTTAAAAAGATTTGTTTATAATTTATGATAATGGTCCTTGAGAATATAAATTTGTCTTACTTTTATTCCAAACTTTTATATAAGATGTTTGAAAAATATAGCTAAAAGTAAAACTTTTAAACTAAAAAATATAGTATGTAGTGCTTTATACTATAGTTTTTTTTTTAATCACTGTATCATGTAAGAACTTTACACTATAGGTAACAACCAAAAGTTTTGGTTAAAACTGATTTTATCAAATACTTTTTTGTTTTTAAATGTCTAGCATACCGAGACTTCTAATATATACTCGCTTTTAACAATATTGATTTGAACTTATAAGTTGAAACTTAAACATTGCAAAGCTCTCACATGAAGCAAAAGTGTTACAGTGTAAACGTTTTTGCATGCTATAGTTTTTAGTTTAAACTCATGAGTTCAAAGTAAGGTTGCTAAAACCCTAATAGTTTTAGCCTCTTTATTATTAGACTGTCTTATTTTTAGGTAAAATTTAGTGCATGAAAATGACTCGTAAAGGTTATAAGATCATCTCTAATAGAAATGTTAATGCTATTATTATATTTATCTATTAAAAGTGTAAAAATAACATATTTGATGTGCTATTTTATTTTATGCTCTAATATATAATTCTATTTTAAATGTCATATTTATCTTCTATCATAATTATTAAGCTTTGAAATTTTAAAAAATAATCTTTTAATATTAAACTAATCATAAGTGGGAATATTGTAATTAGTAAAGTAAGAAGTAGTCAATTTATTATCGAGGAATTAAAATGTCAAATTTGTCATATATCATACTTCATAATAAATTTGTCATCAAATTTAATATGTAACAAATTTAATATCAAAGATAGCATTGTATTAGAGAATTTTTTACTCTTAAATATGTAAATTTATCATTGACACCTTAATATGATATTACAATAGAGATGCTCTAACAGATATAAAATGAAAAGAGGACAAACAGATGTGGAAATAAATTCTAACAAAACGATAGATTTAAAGTAAAAAAGATTGTGGTGTCTGACCAAGCTTTGGTTTTTCTTTTATTTTTTCTCTTTTTATTTTTTCTTGACACCTTAATATGATATTACAATAGAGATGCTCTAACAGATATAAAATGAAAAGAGGACAAACAGATGTGGAAATAAATTCTAACAAAACGATAGATTTAAAGTAAAAAAGATTGTGGTGTCTGACAGAGTTTTGGTTTTTCTTTTATTTTTTCTCTTTTTATTTTTTCTCTTTTAATATAGATTTTTCTAGATCTACTTATTTTTTTAACTATATTATTCATCTTAAAATCCTGAGGAGTTATATATATGTAACATTTTGTTTTAAAATAAACAGTTTTATAACAAAAGGTCAAAATTGAATATTTCACATACCTCATATTTAGATTTATTAAATGTCCGCATTTTTTGCAACAAAAAAAAATTGTGTATTCAACTTTTTTCAATATTTATAAGGAAAATTTAAGGTAATGCGTGTAATTTTATTTTATTCCACCGAAAACGTAACCTTTATTAATCGTCTGGTTGAATTTTAACGGTAAATATAAGGGGTTTAAAATGTGAGTTGAAACAAATATTATAGATGTGAGTACTTTATATTATAACTTATTTTTATTTTATATTAATTACACGTGGTGATGTAATTGTTAACAAGCTCAGTTTTAATACATCAATTTTAACTTAAACAATATAAAACTCTTATATATTATAATATAAATCACTTATATGCTCAATTTTGAGTTAAAACTAAACATTAAATACAGTTTTACATTTTTGAGTTGAGAGTAGACATTAAAAACAATTTTACATAAAAATTAACTCAAAGAAACAAAAAAAAAAAAAAAAAGAAAAAGAAAAAGCAAGATAGTTCCAAGCCATCCCTGGCGTACGTTAGCCGACACCCGTCCAGACTGTTGTCTGTCTGTATTCTCCCTCCCTTTCTCTCTTTCCCCTCCTCTGCTTTTCTACTTTATCATCTTAGCCCAACACATGAATTGCACAATCACACAAGATATAGATTAGACAGAAAGAGCAAGAGATCAAATTCTGATCCCTCAAAGTTGAATTTCGTTGAGAAAAAAAAAGTATGGGAATTTTGTTGTTGTCTCGTTTGACTGGTAGATAGATCAACGGCTCAAAAAGGTTAGCTCTTTTCTCCTCTCTTTGGTGTTGATTCAGCTGATACTGCCTTTATTCTCTCCCCCTCTGTCTCTAGCTCACTCTATTTCCAGGTGAGTTTTAGCTTTTTCTTTAGCTCGTGAACCGTGGATCTGCACTATTTCAGTGCCCAATATATTTCCCTTGATTTTCTCTTACCAAAGTGCCTCCATTTTAACTTCTCTTTCGTGTTTTCCCGAGGTTTTGGAAGAGGTAATTTGGTTGCCAATTTTGAGTTTGTAAAATTCTGGTCTTTTCTCATTTATGGTTGGAAGTTGGGGTTCATGGGTTGCTTTATTTGGTGTTGAGCTGGCTTTGGTTGATCTGATTTTGTTTTTCCGAGGTGGTTTGGCACTTGGTTGCTTCCCATTATGTCAACTGGGTTAATCTTCAGAATGCGGGTTTGATTGAAGAAATGTGAATTGTCTTTGGGTTTTAGTGGACGTAACTCAATTCTTACTGTTGTGATTGAGTAAAATATGAATTCTGACGTTTTTCCGTTTTTATTCTTGGGTAAGAGATCTGAAGTAGTGTTAATTCCGTGGTTTGCGTTATATTGGTATACGGGTCTTTCGCTATGCCATAGTTGGACTCAAATTGTATTTTGTCTGAATTTTGTACACCAAGCCTCTCCAGTTGTGTTGGTCTTTTGTAATTGTAAAGTGTGTGTATGTGTGTGTGTGTGTGTTTTCCTTCCTTTTTCTTTTTTTTAGTTCCTGTTCTATCATAAATGCATATTATGGCACTAATATTGTTTGTTTTTAATGTTCATTTAGTATCTCCGCATCCTATTTATTGTAGGGTTATGAATTTAATTGGGGAGCTTTTGACTATTCTCTCTTTTGCGGTGTGTTAGTTATAAGCAGATTGCGAGAAATTTGGGATTGAACTGATTACTTTGTAGTTACCAAGACCTCTAGTTTCGATGTCAACAGATAAAGGTTGGTGGTCAAGTAATGCCAAATTCTCCGTTTTAACTTTTGGATATAAAAAATTGGAATCGATGGTCTTCTTCTTTGTGCTTTCAATGCTTGTGTCGTGTGATAAATAAAGTATGCTGCTCTCTTAAACTCCTCCCCACCTTTTTGGCATGCCCAGCTAAATGCTTCATGAATGGTCAGACCCTAGACCATTAAGAAGGGGAAATATAACTTAAACCTTGGTTTATGGCCTGGTTTATTGTTGTTCCCTTTTCCATTTCACACTATTTTCTTATCTTTTTCTTTTCAGTAATTATGATGATTTACAATTATTTCTTCTCTTCTTTCAAAATTTTCAAGCATAACTGTAAATTTTTCGCCAGTGATTAACATTGGGAGTGTCATTATTTCGAAATAAGGCTTGTTTGGCTGAAGATTGTATCTTTTTAAGGTGCAATTATGAATCCAAGTAGGCTTTAAATGTTAGACAAGGTAAGATAATATTAGGTGTAAAGTCTGCGCAAAAGCACCTGAAACATATTTGAAACCCTAAAAGGGAGTTGTTGTGGCAAGTTTGATTTTCAGAATGCTAGAAGGGTGGTGGATGAGACATTTATTCAAGTGTAACTTAGAAGCCATGTAGATGGGGAATGTATCCATCTCATAAAGAAAGTATAGTTGACGGGCATATCTGGAATCCTATATTTATAATCCGTTTGAACTGACATTAATTTGGTTAGTTTGATGTTCCTAGTTTGCTACTTTGCACTGTCTACTGTGGCATGTGAATTTTTCCTCAACAAAGTTGGGTAATGTTGTTTTAGTCTATTCAGTGCATCCTAAATAACCCTCTTGACTTCAGCAATGAAGCCAACTTGTTGGGTGATAAGATATCTCAAGTTAACTTGAAGCCAACTTCCCACGTTTACATCGTATTAAGCTAACATTTGTACGGAAGATGGCATCAGTCAAAGTCGTTCTCATTGCCAGGACACTACCTTCTGAATTGTCACAAAGTTGTTCCTGTCCTTCACAGGGTTGTTTGTGGAACATTAGTAAGAGGAAACTACCTTAGTAGCCAATCAGGCATAGTCAAAGGCTAGTGATGTGACTAGTACATATTTGTTGATGAGTAAACTGAATTTCAATTTATCCTTATAAATCCTGTTCAAACTTGTGTTTAAATGGCATTTTACATCGAGTCAATAAGTTTCTTTATAGCATACTCTGGAGAAAGCAAATAGTCCACTATGGAGCGTGCTACAAGAATTTCAAAAGTTGTATTTTACAGCTTACAAAATTAATATATGATATCTTTCCTTTGAAAAATAACATTGTGGAAACTCTTAGTTTTTACAAAATGAAATTCGCAGTACTATTTCGTTTACAATCGTCACAAGCATAATGGTGCAATTTACTTTATTTCTTGAATCTTAGCATCTTTATAGCCAGATCTGGAGTTAGTTAATTAAGGCAAGCAGCATGGATAATTGCATCAGATCAAAAAATGAGCCTTATGAATATGGCTGGCAATCCGCCCTGATGCCTCATAATTTTTCTTTGTCAGTTTATGCCAAGTGTATTTTTTCATTATTTTTTTTATTTTTTTATTGATGTTCATTTTACAACACTAAGCCTATGAAATCCTTATAGAGCATGCCATCTAATCTCCTAGTTAGTCTTTATTTGGTTATTGAGTAAAAGATGGAAACAGCATGTATGCTTAACTTCTGAAAGTTTTCCTCTGGCAGGTCTGTGTTTGGTTGAGCTAAAGTAATTGCCACCATGGGTGTTTCGGGGAAATGGATTAAAGCTTTGGTCGGTTTAAAGAAATCAGAAAAGTCCCGGTCCTTAGAAAAGGATGAAGATGTAAGTCTAAGTTTGTCTTTTCAACATTTTCTATTCTAGTTTCAATTATTTTTTCCTCATTGTTGGTTAGAAGTTGTGTGCGTGGGTTTTTATTTTTTATTTTTTATTTTTATTTTATTTATTTATTTATTTTTTGAGCAACTTGATAAGTGGTTTCCTCATGTTCCATTCCAACTAGATATTTGAAAACTTAACTAAATTATTTGTTTCAAGCAAAGCATTAACAAAAAAAAAAAGTTGAATCCATGATTGTCAATAGTTATGTTTTGAATTTGCTACACACATTATCTACAGGTTTCAATGAGTTCATAATTATTTATTTATTTATTTTAATTTCCCTTCTGCCTAACCCTTCAACCTTTTGAAGGCAGAAAACTAGGACTTTTGTTGTGTAGGTGCCCACGAGGAGGTTTGAACCTCAAACCTCGTGGGAGCAAACCATGATCGTTCCAACCAACACCCCTTGGGTAATTTTATGTTTTGTGCTTTAGAGAGGTCTGTTGTCCAAATAGAATTGGTAGAAGCTTCCCAAGAATTTTCACAAATAGAAGTCTAATGGCTTACTGCAATCAAATTATGTAGCCAGGCCTTATTTATTTATTTATTTATTTATTTTTGGGTTTTCAAGGAGGTGAGGGATGCGGTACGTAAACCCGATGCTTGGGCTGATAAAAATATCGTATCACCCAGGTAGTTAGGTAACATGTCATGGAAGTCGTCATTTTAGAATTTGTTCTGTGGTTTTATTTCTTGTTTTTTTTTTTTTTGAAATTTTTATTTTATGCTTCTGATATAAATGCCAGATAATTTTATCTTTTAGTGTAAAAGTGCTGTATAGAAAATTGACTCTTCTCCCCGGTGGAAATCAGGAATCTTTTGGAAAACCTTGTAGCCCGTAAAAGGAAAATCTTAAGATAATTAATCAGCTGAAGTGCATTGCTTAACAAGACTTCTACAAATTTCATGACATCTCTTGAGGATTTTCTTCCTTTGTCTTATAAAAGACATAATCACATAACAGTTTTGGTGTAATTCTAGTGAAGTTAAGTAGTAGCATTGTTTTCTGTTTTTATGTTCTTGTTCTTCAATTATCACAGAGGACCAGTAGCAATTCTCGCCACCGGAGTAAAAATTCTGTTGAACTTGAATGTAATAAACTTCAATATGACATCGATCCAAGTGCTGCTCCAACATTTAGGGATACCACTACTCATTTAAACCAAGAATCTGCTGATTCCCCTTCTAGTTCACTTCAAGTACATGATGCAGTGCACAGTCAGCAAAGTGCTAGGGAAGAATGGGCTGCAATTCGTATTCAAACAGCCTTTCGTGGCTTTCTGGTATGCAATTCTATGATGACATACAACTTCCTTTAGCTGGAAAAAAAAAAAAAAATGAATTTTTTCCCCATTTTTGGTCTTCTTTTTTTCCTCTCTCTATCTCTCTACGTGGATCTTCTTGTTGGTAGAAGAATAAAATATTATTATTATTATTTTTTTAAAAATTTTTCCCCTTTTATGTTCTTCTTTTCAGTACCGGGGCAATATTTTTAGTTGAAACATGGATTAAAATCCATGTTTCTGTTTTGAGGGTTGAGTTACCAATGCATGACCACTTTAGAAACCTCTGGAATTCAATTTTATTTTTCTTTTTTCTAAGTGGAAATTATGAAGGGACAAAAGGTAGGGACAACATCAAATGTAAAACGTAATATGTGAAAATACTAAACCAATGCATAAAAAAAGAACAATCAGTCAACCTATAGTTTAGATTTTCTAGCGAGAAAGAGCCTAGACATAAATGCACTTTATTAAGGGGCATTTAGTATGCAGTAATCTTGAGGGTGGGAATAAGAATATATAAAATTCTTACGTTTGATACAAGAATAATGATTTTTAGATTCCTAGAAAACTCAATC
This sequence comes from Artocarpus hirsutus, assembly GCA_946598075.1. Lineage (NCBI taxonomy): Eukaryota > Viridiplantae > Streptophyta > Magnoliopsida > Rosales > Moraceae > Artocarpus > Artocarpus hirsutus. Next base: position 19,753 of record CAMOHE010051416.1, read on the forward strand.
CTATGGGATTCACTTCTGAATCTCACCCAACAATTTGATATTCATATTTTCAAGAATATCAAGATCATGAAAACCTTACATTTCCTTCCATGACGGTGTTGATAAATAATATAATATAATATAAAACTATTAAATATTTATAATATTATCAAAACTTAATATTATTATTTAATGTTAATATTAATATAAAATAACAATATGTAATAAAGAACTATATTTTTATCATTATTTATATTGATATCTATATATTATATATTATTGACCATAAAATATATATTATATATAATATTTTTGAATAATTATATTATTATAAAATAATAATCATGTTATTATTATAAATTAATATTTTTATGCAATATAAATATAAAAATTATATCAATATAAAATAATAATCTAATAATAAGGATAATAATAACATTAAAAATAATGATAAAATTATATAATATATTGCATATAAAACATTTAAATGTAATATATTATTATTAATTAATATTAGTATATAATATATATAACTACTATAATATAAAATAAAATAAAAATAATTTAATACTATTATTATAAATCAATATCATTATACAATATAAATATAAATACTATATCAATATAAAATAAATTTGATAATAAAGATAATAATAACATTAACAATAATAATAAAAATATGAATAATATAATATTATATGAATAGTATAATATTAATATTCATCGTGATATAAAATTAATTAAATACGTATAATATTTTTCATAACAATATTTTTATTTAATGTTAATATTAATATAAATAATAATATATTATTAAGAATTATATTTTTATTATTATTTATATTGATATCAATATATTATATATTATATACAGCATTTTTATATTAATATATTGTTAAATAATAATCCTAAATTAATATTTTTAAATAATATAAATATAAATATTGTATTAATATAAAATAATAATTACTTAATAATAATAATAATAATTTAATGGTATAATATTAATATTCATAGTAATATTAATGTTAAATTATATATAATATTAATTTATTATTTATATCTATATTGTTATTATCATTTAATATTAGTACTAACATAATGCTATAAATCATTTTTGTCAATTATAGAAGATTGCTATGTATAACCAAACACAGTAATATATTATTCCTAGGAATTTAATAGAAGATTCCTGTGTACAACCAAACGTGCTAATATTGGTTTTTTGGTAATCATATTGCCTACTATCACTTTTTTGGGAATATGGTTCTTACTAATTACTACATACCAAATACCCCCTAAAGATAATAAGATGGGAATTTAGGTGCTGTGAAAATAATAATGGGAATAACACATGTTTATGAAGGATATTCAATTAAATAATAAGATATAGAAAGAGAATCAGTGTTGAAATGCGTTAAAAGTTTCATGAGACAATTTTCTAATGTATTATTTATGTAATCAAAAAGGCACATTACAAATGAGACTCAGAGCAATGTGAACTTTTCTGGTTTTTACCCTTTTTCCTGTGGGGAAGATAAAGAGGACAAAGGCGGTAACAGAGGAAGTAATTCGTTTAATGAGAATTGGATGTTCAATCCAGATAGAATACCAGAATATTCTTGCTAGGAATCCGACAGTATGGAATGAGTAATGCATAGCTCTTTCTAAAATAAAATTTATGCTACCTTTTCCCGTTACTGCCACAATTTACTTGCTTATATAACCATCATCGAACACCGTATAAATGTTTAGTTTCTCCTCATTTGCTGGCCATTCTTCCTAACATTGTCTTGCTGGTTCTTCCATCCAGACTCTTTTAATCTTTCTAAACTTAATTAGTGATGTCGCTTTTAACTTTTGCAAAATGTTGCACCTGCAAATGATTTTTACGTTTTGTGAAAAACTGGGCTAAGATTTTACTTGAACTTCTGGAACATCAAACTATCAAATCTTCATTTGGAGATTGAAGATCATAATGAAAATTTATTTAGAAAATCATAAAAAGTTACTGTTTCTGTAATATGCTTGATTCTCATTTTCCTGGTATAATGGTTTTGTCTTGTGCCCTGGAGAAGCTGGTGTTATCCACTTCCATTTACTTCGTTTGTTGATTCCTTTTTGCATCTTTAATTAGTTTTCTGCTCAGCAACTATTATCAGATTATGATCTCTTTGTGAAATTTATCAGGCTAGAAGAGCACTACGAGCTTTGAAAGGGTTGGTAAGACTTCAAGCCCTTGTTAGAGGTCATGCAGTGAGAAAACAAGCTGCAATAACTCTTCGCTGTATGCAAGCTTTAGTAAGAGTTCAAGCTCGTGTGCGTGCAAGGCGTGTTCGTATGGCACTGGAAAGTCAGACAGCAGAACAGAAACTTCAGCAACAACTTGCAAATGAGGCACGCGTCCGTGAAATAGAAGTAATGTTTCGCACTTTTATTCACTGGTTTTATTATTATATTAAGTTGAGTAGAAAGGGAAACACCTGTTCTGTTCTTGGCTTTTTATATCCCTACACGGTGAGCTTTATTTAGTAAGATAACTGAATCTGACGAACAGATACCTTGAAATTTAGATTACATGTCTCCTTTTTTATTTTTCTTATTGAAAAAGAATAAAAGAAAAACAGAAAAAAAATTGAATTGTGACTGTCAATGTAAGTACATACTCAATTCAAGGTTTCTAGTGAAAAAAAGAATCTGGAACTGATTTAGTGAATTATGAACTATCCTGGTAAGTTAATGGTAAGAATGGCATATATAACCAGAGATTTTCTTAAGGTGAGGCCACTAAGATGTTTGAGCTGTTTGGTACACCCTGACTATTAGGATAAACCACGATTCAATGATGGTTTCATGCTTTGTTACCTGACCCTAGTTCTTTTGTGGTTGGACCTACTTAAGTTAGTACTTCATTTTCCAACTCTCTTGATTATTTCATAAGTTCTGGAAGAAGATGTTAGAGTTTCTGTAAAGAATCATCTCAAATATGTATTTTAAGTGAAATGATGAAACTTTCAGTAAAAATTAAAAGAATTGAGGCTCCAAGACGTGTTGTTTCATGGTTAACCCAAAAGTGGTTGGATCTCGTCACTTCTATGAGTGCCTATGTGTTAGGACTCCACTTATGTTTGTCTATGCTAGAAGGGGCAAAAAGGGCAATAGGTCCAAGACAGGGAAGGGAAATGTAATTTCATATTCTTAGCTGCTTAGGTGTTCAGTCAGATAGAGAATGTGTTAAGAGGAAGGAGATTTAAGGGGGTGAGGTATGTAGAAGGGTCTTTGTCTGATAGCTGAATTGGCAATTTGCCTTGGGAGGTTGGAGTCCTCGAAACTCCTTTTTTTTTTTCTTTATTTGCTTCAGTCGATGTACAGTCCTCCCCATTTCTCTCACTGAGTATCTGAGATTGGAGGTTGTTTTCATAAATAAAAGGAGTCAGGCCCCATTTGTCTGATTATTTTACTTGTTTGGCTTTTAAGTCCTCAATTGTTGTCTGATTATTTTAATTGTTTGGCTTTTAAGTCCTCAGTTGTTCAACTTCTAGACCAGGTCCCTAGCAGCATGGACGCATGAATATTTGTTTCAATTTCTCTGTATCGAAATGCATTCTGGAAATCTATTTCTGGGTCCTCCAGAATTGCATCATCAGTGTATCTGCTATTTTTGTTCCATAATGATAGCTTTAGTTGTTTTAGGTTTGTCAATGGTGTCATGCCACCTCTTACTGTTGTGCAGGAAGGTTGGTGTGACAGCGTAGGATCTGTTGAAGAAATTCAAGCCAAGTTGTTAAAGAGACAGGAAGCTGCAGCGAAGCGTGAAAGAGCTATGGCATATGCTTTAGCTCATCAGGTGAGCATGACAATCTTCTCCCAGTTGGATATTAAACTTTGTGACTCTATCAAATATAAAAGACTTGTCACTCTTGCACTAGTTTGCTAACATATGCAGACTGGCGCTCTTACCTCTAATTAAGGCGTCTTAAACTGACTTTTTGACTAAGTGTGATTCTTGATTGGCGAAAGTATTAACTGCTAAGATAGCTCAGGTTCAGTTAGATACAGGCCCAACAACCCAATATCATCCAATCTCCAGAAGGAATTTGTGATATTAAGTATCCTCATAAGTACTAGTACACTGTTTTTTGTGAACCTTTGGTCTGTTGAAGTGTTGCAATATTGGAAAGCTGTTATGTTTAGATAAATCTTACAAGTGTGTTGTGTGGACATTTATCGCTGAAGGAGGAAGTATGTTTTTTTGCACATGCTTATTAATCTTCTATTTCCATGAAAACTAATGAATCAGATAGTGGATGATAAGCCTCCAATAAGGTTCACCTGTGCCAGGCGTGCTAAGCACGTGAACTGAGGCTGATGTGGGAAGTTGATCTGTGCATGGAGTCTATTGTTAGTACTAGTGTTAATTTGGTGGTCTTTTTGCTTGTTAGTACTCATGTTAGTTTGGTGGTGTTTTTGTTATTAATCTGTCTCTTGTCATTTGGGGCTTATGTAGTCTTTTGTGTTAGCATGGAAGAAAAGTGGGGGAGAGAGAGAGAAGGATAGTAGGCAGTCATTTGGTAAGTGATTGGTCTGGGGAGAGGAGGGCCTCTCGAAGGCTCTGCAATTCTGTATTGGCGCTTGAGTTTCAGCTTCAATACAATTCCTAGGAAATTTTTTCTATCTTCTACTTCTGTTCATTTCCAAGCTTTTATCAGAGGACAAATGAGAAATAATAACAGAATTTTTACTGTTTTGATATGATCAATTTCTTTTTCGTCGATATATAATGTGAATAAAATTTTTTTATTCATAGAAAACAATAGGACAAATAATACCGATTGATATAAACCTACTTATATCCTTTATATAACCTATTGGCATCCTATTATAGTAATAACACCAAACGGATTAAAGTTGGTCATCAATGAGATCATTCAAAGATTCCAACATATGTTAAGCATACCAAGACAAATAACAATTGCCACATCTTGCTGCATCCATAGTCTAAGCTGTCAAGTAACCATTTGTTTGAACTGACAATATTTGAATGAGCTTAAGTAAGAAAATTTTTTCCTGCAGTGGCAAGCAGGATCTAGGCAACAGGCTGCTCCTCCTGGGTTTGAACCAGATAAGAGCAGCTGGGGTTGGAACTGGTTGGAAAGATGGATGGCTGTCCGTCCTTGGGAGAATCGCTTTTTAGACATTAATCTTAAAGATGGAGTTATGGTGCGGGAGAATGGATCAGCTGAGGGTAAAAATGTCACAAAACTTCAGTTAAAATCTGTGGGGAAGAAACCTATTACATCAAATGTTCACTCAAATATTTCGAGCCAAAAAACTGGTCCTTCCCATTCTGATGGCTGTAGTTCTTCGCCCAGCAAGTCAGCAGCTTTGGTGCTAGATGTATCCAACACACAAATTCAAGTCAGCAGCTTTGGTGCTAGATGTATCCAACACACAAATTTCTAAGTCGAAGTCAAAGCCACAGATGGAAGATCAAACTCAAGAAGGCAACTCAAAACCATCTGTTACTTCTAGATCTCACAGCAATCCAAAGGAGAGATCCACACAAACTGATAAACAGGCAAAGAAGCGGTTGTCTCTACCCAATAGCGGTGAGTTTGTTCTCTCTCTTTATCAGGCTCATCTGTATAAGGGTACAAGACATGTTCGATCTCATTAGGTTCCACATGTGGAAGGGGCTAGTCTGAACTGCAGAGGGACATTTTTATCTCCGATCCTTTGAATGAACTTATTGCACAGCTACATTCTTGAAAGAGTAATAATTTGTCTCGTTGATTTTCTGATGGTTACAACATTATGTATAGTCAGACTACATGCATGAGATAAGAGAAATTATACAATCTGGTAGCTCTAGGGAAGCAAGGGTCACTAATAAAGAAAACGAACTTGCCTTTTTTTATTGAAGAATATGTAGAACTAATAAAGATATCCAGTTCAAGAAAAGACATGGAAAATCATGATTACGTATCTTTCATATTCATGTTTCCAAGTCACCTGCCCATGCAAAAAAAATAAATAAATAAAAGAAAAAAAGAAAAAAAAAAGTAATAAGAAGAGTCACATGTCCATGAAAATTGTAATGCAACGTGTGTCTCCATTCTATCGACGACTGGCTACATTTCCTAAAAATTGTTTCTTTTTGTTCCTGCTCCTATTTATTTTGTTTCTGGATTTTTGTTGTATCAGGAGGAGGTTCTGGTGTTCAGGCAGCTAGACAACTCGGTAGAGGTGCTGCTAAAGTTACACCTAATTCTCAGAAGCTTGTGAAGGATAGATTTAAGCCTAATGGAAAAGAGGATTCGAATCCTGTGAAATCTGTCTTGGATGCAGCGGATGCATAGCGCTTCAAAAATCACTGGTAAATTAATTTTCTTAGGCTATTCTTCATCGAGAGATGCTTTGCTGTTTGAGGCTGTGCATATTGAACCAATCTTGTGAAGGGTATTCAACCACATTGCGGTTGTTACTGTACAAACGTATGAAGTGGCTAAGCTGAATCGGGGACGAGGGGAACAAGAATAGCTGGATTAGTGTGTGATAATTAGTCCTATTTGTTGTTGTCAATTTTGTGAGTATGCATACAGTTTCTTTGTTGATAGATGGGCAAATTCCAGGGCATTTGGCCTTAATAGTTTTTTTATTATTATTATTTTTGAACTTGGGGTGCACGCTTTGAACTCTACACGTTATGTGGTTGATTGAGTTGATATTAATATTATTTTCATTATTTGTCCTCCTTTTCTTGTAATTTTCCGTGGGCTGTCGTCTTAATCCATTGCATGTAATGGATCTGGATTGCGCTCAAAGCAATGAGGAGTTCCGTAGTTGCAACTGCGGGTATTCACTGATCTCATGTCTACAAGTAGGGGGCCCACATTCATTACTAAGCCTACGCCTCTCCCGCCGCCCTTTGGACTCGTTTTGATGATCGACTGAACCGTTCACTCCACGCTCGATTTGGTTGGAACCTGGTTCAAGAACCTTCATGGATTGGTTGAGTCATTGTTGGAAAATAGGGTCGCGTTTGGTTAGGTGGAAAGGAATGGAATGAAAAAAAAAAAAAAAAAAAGAATGCAGATCTTTTGTTTAATTGGTTTTAGAATCAAGAATAGTCATTCCAATGGAATGACTTCTCTCATGTTGATGGAGTTGTCATTACCATCTCAGGTCAGATTATAGGAATGGCTATTTTGATGGTTTATTAAAATTTTTTTTTATCCACAATTAACCCTCCCATATTTCTTCCTAAAAAAATCTTCCCATGCTTGTCGTCGATGATTTTGCCTAACCGTCGGACTTCAACTCCTCGCCAACAATTTATGCTAAGCTCGCATCGCCGTCGTCCTCCTATCCGCTTGGTCCAAGCTTCATCGATGTTTCGGCAAGCCGTGCTCGCCTAGGTTGACTAGATCTTCCAAGTCTGCTATTCTCCGCACGCTCCTTGCCCAGGCTACACTTCCCAGATCTTCCCCTCTCTCTTCTTCATTCAGGCGACCCTCTCCAAAATATACCTTGACCAACCCTCCTTCATCCTCGCCCAGATCTGCCCGGACTTGCACAGGTTCATCGTTTCCTTGTTTGGGTTTTGAGCGGAATAGTGAAAAGGCGATGAAGAAACTAGTTTTTATGTGATTTGACTATGAGTTCCTTTGCAGAAAACTATTTTCATCTATGAAGGCCATGTGTGACGATAAACGGTAATAAAATTCCTCAGAAAGTTTGTTTAGTTTTGTTTTTAAAATTTTTAGAAATGTTTTATACGTTTTTTCAGGCAAAAAATAAAAATATTTTCAGCATAATTTTTAAAAAAATTTCATTTTTTAAAACAAAATCATTTTCACCTATTTTAAAAACACTACCAAACGGATCAAAATTCATCTAGATATCAAAAGATCTATCTAAAAACATCTAGAAAGGTCAAAATTTGGAAGAAATAGGTCTTTGATGGCAGCAGGAAGCATTTATAAATTTTAGGCATTTTTTTGTTGCATTTTGATCAAGTGTGGTGCTTAGCGGTTGTAGTTGCTTAATTTGGTTTTTGTTTTTGTTTTGTTTTTTGTTTTGTTTGATTTTCTTTTTTCGTTCCAAACAGTTTTTATGAATAGTAACATTGTGGAATCAAGTCCTTTCAAAGAAAAATCATGAATTATTCACAAAACTTCCTCCTTTGTAACATTGTCTTCAAATTTCAAAATATAATATATGTAACCCTTATATAGTAAAAAAAAAATCTTTGAATTATGATTTTGAACATAAATGACATAATATCTCACAAACAATGAGAATTGTTGAACAGTCAAGTGCACTATTAGATTGTTAGCTTATCTCAGTATAGTCATATAAAAATAAAAATGAAAAAATTATCTTTTTTAAAATAATTTATTTTAAGGTTTTTTAGTCTAGTCTATGTGTCAAATCTTAATAATGTGTCAATTTTTATAAAAAAATTATAACAAAAGGAATTTTTGTTTAATAATTCATAGATTGGGGGAAATTGTTATAAGGGCTATAGTTAAAGGAAAATTTCTGTAAATAATCCATCAATTCGTTAGTTTTACAAAAATTTCGAGAAAGTCTTGATATCGATAAAAATTTCAGCAAAAGGGTAAACTTTATATTGAATTCAACTCTAATGCTTTAAGATACAATAAATATTATTAAAAAAACATAAATAAACATGATTTACATTAAAAAAACTCATATATATTAGATTTATTAATACTAAAAGAAAGATCTGTTAGGCTCAAACATGGTTGGTATTTCATATTGATTCAAACAATATTTTTACCATAATAAGTTATTTGAATAGTGATAAGTATAGTTATGAACATGTCATGCATAGGTTTGTTGGTTTTTTCCTACTATATTTCTATGAATGAGAAACTATAAATTCTCCTAATTATTTACTTGAGATGGTGGTGACATGCTTGGACGAGGATAATTGAAAATGTTATAATTCTAATAGAGTAAAAATATCAATAAATTATGAAAAAACTACTAAAATTCAGTCTCCGATATGATTAAAATTTCGTTGAACCTTCTTTGAAATTTTTCATAAATTACACTATAGACTTTTTGATATCGATATTTAGGCCAATATTTACTAATATTTACTGTTTTTTTTAATATTTTGTTGAAATTGATGTTACAGTGAAAAATATTTTGGTACCTTAAAAAAACCAAAATTTCCACCAAAATTTTCAATATTTCGTAGATATTTGCGTCCAATTTCCTTGCTTCTCATTACATTTATAATTACTACTACCATTCCATTAATAATATTGCTATGCATACCAATTCTAATCCCAACTTTTTGGTACAAACCTATGTGGCATGTAAATCATCACTTTTGCATTGATTGGTGTTTATGTAACTATCACATCAATTAAAAAGGATCACATCAATAAAAAATGACAATTCACCACCACATGGTTGGTACTTAAAAGTTAAGTTGGTATCCTTAACACTACTCTTCCATCAGTGCAACAAGCGCACCCTAAGTTCTTATCCTTTGGTGTCAAAAAGGTGATAGTGACGGTGAATTATGTACAAGTTTCCCTTCATTTCTTGGGCATGTAAAAGATTATCATCAGTATTATTTGCTTATAACCCTAGGTGTCCGATGCGCCCCAAACAGTAATTGGAAAGAAAATTTTATAATTCATTGTGTCAAAACTCAATACATTGCGTACTACTCACCAGCTAAACACCAAGCTTCAAATGTTAACTACTGACAGTCGAAGTTTAAATGGTGATTACCTACATCCAAGCCACACTTTTTTAATGGGTAGACATTTATAAAGCTAATAGCAAAAAATAAAGTAGCAAATGAAGGTAATAATAATAATTTAGAAAAAAAGTAGCAAATCTATAGAGGATCAAAGGCCCTAGGAAATGCAAAGCAACTTTCTAAATTTAACAAGCCAAGCTAATTTAGCAAGGAACAGCTCCTGAGGTAGGTGGATTATTTCCGTCAGTTGATTTTAGTTTGAGCAGTCGATTTAAGTTTGTAGAACCTTTTTTATTTGAAGATTTCCAAGGCATGGCTTGAAAAAATAACTTTCTTTAAGGTTTTCTGTTTTTCAACTATCAAATCTATATTAATATGTTTGTTTATTTTGATATGATTTTAAACATATCCAACAATGCGTATTATGCATGACCAATATACTAAAAATGGAGCCTTCGTTCAATAGAATTCTTGCCTTTGACACATCAAGAGATATAAGCTATAAACATGGAGTCATGAATACACTTTTGAAATAAAATGACACATAAATGATTATCAAAGTGAATTAATTTAAGTGCAACTGAATTATTATTAAATCAATTCATCTTTAGGTCTAGTCTAATGTGCAACACCACTAGGTTTACCACACCAATATATCTACCATGGAGACAATCTACTCCAACGGTCAAGATAAACCTTCTCCCTAATTGGACGTAGATCCCCGTCACACTCTTGTCATGTATAAAATGCTCAACTATATATATAGACTACGGACTATTAAATTTAGACTGTTCATCTTCGAATCGGATCTATTTGCATATAAATGCCATATATGCCTAATTTCAAGATTTGGTTCTAATAGTCATGGATCACATGCTTCCTTAAATACAATCATTAATACAATAGTAATATGAGGACAATTATTAATACAATTAGTAAAAGTTCATGCATATTACTGTTAAATATTTTCAATTATATTTTGCAAGTATGATTCCCTCTTGTTGATAAGAAACCTGTCATCAACACTTAATGGATAGTGGCAAGCACACGAACGAATGGTGTAAATGAGAATGGATACTGCTTATGCAAATGTAATTCACGCAATATGATTTCGATAAATTATGTGTGTATAATGTCCAAATAATATTACGCAAGCATATCTTAAAAACTAAGGCTATAGTCATACAACTGTAGTCTAAAAAATTTTAAGATTAAAATGTTACAATAGATACTGTAACAAATATATGTAAATTTTAAAGAGGAAAATTGTTAGACTAGGTGCCTTAAGGATTAAAATATATAATAGTTTTTGGAGACATTTAATCAATAAAGAGTTTAATGTTTATTTTATATATCAAATATGTCCTCTTTATATTCATTTATGTTGAATGTATGATAAGCAAACAAAATCTGAGACTACTAATTTAAACCTTTAAGATCGTGCATATGATGGATAGATTATGCAGAAGACATGAATCTTAAGGTGATAGTCTAAATATAGAAGGTCTACAATCGAGGGAATAAAGTTGGGCACTTTATTCATGTTAAGATTGTTATGTTGTCTACATCTTTAATAGGAGATGGCTTGTCTTGGTTATCGGAGTTGGACTCTACAAATAGAAACATTATTTTATTGTCATTAATGACGATATATTAGGTCGAGATTAAAATTGAATTGATTTGATTAATAATTTTGCTTCTTCAAATCAATTTACTTTAAACAATTATGTGTGTTGCATCTTAATTCTAAAATGAATCAATGGGCTTGTATTATTGACTTGTGTCTTTGATGTACCAAAAGATGACGTCTTGAATTATATGAAGGTACGAACACCGGTATGTTGTAGACATGACTCTTAAATGACATAGACTTATTATTTATAGATGTAAAATCCATAGCTTTTTTTTGTAGAGTTAATGATATTCTCTTATAAACATTATCCTGTAATTAAAAAATTGAAGTGCTTAACCATTTAGATACATTGGTCTAACTAAATGGTATACTATTTGTATTGATAGAAAGTTTTCGTATGGTGAGACAATGAAACATAAGATAAATATAATCAGGAAGGTAAAGTAGAATTTATCTTTAAGTCGATTATGAACATCTTATGGGAATGCTACATATTATGATACGTTATGGACGTTTAACTTGTTGGAGTTTCATAATTTATATATAGTTTATGAGTGTAGCTCTAAGCTTTCAGTGAAATAGCTTTAGAGTTGATAATTATAAAATATACATATTGAGGATGTGTTATTTTATAATTATAAGAGCTTGATCTATATATGTCCATTGCGTCCCCTCTGCCTCTGCTACTCACAATATTTCTTGCAATGATACGACGCATTTTTCTGACATTTTGGTAACTTATGATAATTCTTAAGAATAGGTAAAATTCAAATAATTGGATTTAATAATTTATGTTAGGTTATTGGTTGAATTAATTTATGAATTAATACAAGATAAATATTTTGAATTATTTAAACATATATTCTATTTGAATATAGGGTTATCTATATATGATTGTTTTAATCAAATAATTTCTCTATTAAGTTAGTTGAATTAAAACTAAGACTCTATAAAGGATACTTTGGTCAAATAAAGTAGGAATTATCCAATTAGTTCAAGTCGGATGAATCGGATAACCTTTAGAGGCTAATAAAATGTGTCTACCAGGTTAGCACTGACCAGGCGGTCGATCGCCCTTGTTTTATCCAGATATGCGTTTCACTCATTTTCACTTGGAGATTTGATTCTAATTTGAATTTTGGGATCGAATTGATAAAAATAGATATCCAATGACTCCTTATAAATAGGTAACATGTTCCTATGCTTTTAGATCATTATTAACATCAAGGGAGGTCGCTTGAGAGGCTTTAGAGAGTGATTTTCTAGAGAAAGAAATTCCACAACTCTAAGAGATTATTATTCAACACCTAAAACAATAATTCTAATTTTTCTCTTGTGATTGTGGGGAGAGTTGCCGAGGGAGAATTGAATGACATGTATCCACTCACACTCCAATCGTGAAAAGAGAATAGCAAAGAAGACTAGTTGATTGAAGTGATGCTATTCTCGGTGGCTATTCTATCAAATGATATTTTGTCAAAAGTGCAGTTCTAATTTTAAGAGGAATATAAGATCTATTATTAATTTATTGTATATAGTATGTCTAACTTATTTATGAAAAAGACTTTATTTATTAAAAAATTTTAAAATCTATTGCATACTCCTTTTTCAACAAAAATTACAACGAAATTTAATTTTAAAAATGTTTTACAAAGTTTTATTTTAAATTATTAAATGTTTTAAAAGAAAATATTTTTAAAAAATTATTATTATGCTTAAAAAAATTTATTATACAAATCTAAATATTTTACGATAAGAAATGTTTAATTATATAGTTAAGCAATGACTAAGTAAGTAGGGTTGTTACATAACCAACGTCGGATTTCACCAAAACTCGTCAAAGAGTGTGGCTATTAGCTTGGGCTTACAGTGGTGGGAGGGGATGGTGCTTTGGCTCACTTAAAGAGGATGGGATTTTTTGTGGAGTAGGTTCGCATAGGGGTCAAGAAAGCCTTGAAGTTGTTTTTGAGAATGGCACCCACCTCAAGCCTGTCGATGAAAATAACCAATAAATCGTAAATCTTCAGCTGCCAACAAGAACTCCATCGCCATCGAAGATGAAATGACTTCATGAACTCCATTGCATTACCCAGGTGACGATCTCGTCAAAAGCTCCTTCATTTATGCATAAAAGTTCTCACGAGAATGCTTGGGAAATCAAAAGAGAAAAAGGAGACAAAGAAGACTGAGAGTTGGGAGAGAGATGACAAAAAATGAAAAAAATAAAAAAAGATGGGTGGCATTTTAGGATTTTTAAAATTGTGTTTTTTAATATCTACTTTTTTTTTTCAGCTTTTAAAAAATCTGTTGTTATTTTCTATTCCACCCTACAAATATGATATTCCACTACTTCCGCATATCTTCTAGTTTTTCATTATTGATCAAATTATTCTTTATCCTTTTGTTTGTTAAAACTGAAATAGGGTGTTTGGAAAGTATGATTTGGACCAATTTTGATTAAAAACACTGTAACATATGAGAGCTTTAGTAGCTAACTTTTTCTTAACACTGTAACATATGAAAGCTTTACATTATAGCAGCTAAAAGTTTTGATTGAAATTGAGATCTCCAAATACACTAAAAGTCATCATTTGAATTTGAAAAACTTGTTTCAATTTCATCCATCCTAAACTTTGTTTAAAAAAAATAAAAGACTTTAATTTTTAGAGAAATGTTTCGGTGGAGAATGATAAAAATCTCTATTGATGGAGAAAGTTCTAAAGGCCATTGGATCATTATCTAATGAATATTATGAAATTAACTTATAGTTAACATAAAATAGACTTGTACATATAAAATTCAAAATTGGCTTTTTTACTAAAAATATATCGCAACTCTTGATTTAGTAAAACTTTTGATCTCCACCATTAGTTCCAAAACATGTTGAAACATTAACACAGTTGAAGAGCTCTCCTTCCCCATAGCAACTGTCACTACCTAACCACCAACGACAAACTTTGCTTGTCTTTTGCTTGCTTTCTTAGACACTACCATCTCTTGAAACTTTTAGACTCCGACGACGATGACGACAACCAATCATCCAACTTTGCTGTATTCAAAATTGCTACAATCATTAGAGGAGATGTCAGAGAAGGAGAACAAGAAGGAGGAGGAATTATCGAGCATGGTTTTCTAGTCACTTTGCCATAGAAATCGAGATTGTTGTTGAACAATGTTGGTTTTTGGTTGGCAAAAACTAGTGACTTTGGCATCGAACTAGCAAGCTCATTGAACAAGAGGTTGATGATGGTGTTTGTCGGTATTTTTTCCCCCAAACTTCGGTAGTATGGTATTGAAGAGCTTGTTGTAGGAGGGGTTGAAGTAGCAAAGGTTGTCACTACCGAAATCGGAGTAGAGCGAGCCATTGATGAGTTTAGAAGACAAATATAAAACCTCTATAATTCGTGGGGGCTCGATAGCATTCATGAAGGCTTCACCGAGGCTTCAACGACATTCTCGACAGCTGATGTTAGGCTACATGAATGTTGGCAACATGATTCACCACAGCTCAATGAGGGGTTTTGCAGGGCCATTGTCAGCAGTCGAAAAATCATCCTCCTCTGCTCCCCACTGCTAGTAGTCTTGATAAAGACAATGGAGAAAATTTGATGTGGAGTTTTTTTAAAAAATATTTTAATTATGTATTGAATTATATATAGGAAGTTTTATTTTTTGATTTCTTGCACCTTTATTTTTTTACAATTGATTCAAAAGTAAAACCCCTTTAAATTATTCTTTATTAGTGAAGAATTATGTATAACTATCATTAATTATTTAGTGCAAAGCGGCGTTTTGCTACAAATTCCCTTAATAAATGCACATCTTGATTCTTTAGCTTAAAATTAAGGAAGAAAGAGCAAAATTGCATATTTAGACTAAACCTTAGAAAATAACGTCATATAGATTTAAAATGTGCAGTAAATAGTATATCATGAGAAATCGAGTAATATCTCATGAAAAATTAAGAACAAAAACCCCAAGATGTCCCCACCTCTTTATCCTCTATATCCTTCTCCTTCCTCCCTCATTGGCACGGTTGACAACTGAGAAATACAATATTTACCAAAAAATACAATATTTATTGAAAAAAATACTGTATTTACTACGTAAATATAAAAATTCACTGGCAACTTCGTCGGACCACTAGGGGCCGAGAAATATCGTGTTTATCGTGTAAATATATATTCTATTTGAATATAGGATTATTTGTATACGACTGTTTTAATAAGATAACTTCTCTATTAGGTTAGTTGAATTAAATCTAGACTCTATAAAGGATACTTGGGTCAAATAAAGTAGGAATTATCCAATTAGTTCAAGTCTGATGAATTGGATAACTTTGAAAGGCTAATAAAATGTGTTTGCCAAGTCAGCACTAACCAGGCAGTTGACCACCCCTGTTTTATCTAGATATACGTTTCATGCATTTTCACTTGGAGATTTGATTCTAATTCAAATTTTGAGATTGAATTAATAAAAATAGATATCCAATGACTCCTTATAAATAGGTAACATGTTCCTATGCTTTTAGATCATTATTAACATCAAGGGAGGTCGCTTGAGAGGCTTTAGAGAGTGATTTTCTAGAGAAAGAAATTCCACAACTCAAGAGATTATTATTCAACACCTAAAACAATAATTTTGATTTTTCGTTTGTGATTGTGGGGAGAGTTACCGAGGGAGAATTGAATGACATGTATCCACTCACACTTCAATCGTGAAAAGAGAATAACAAAGAAGACTAGTTGATTGAAGCTCTTCCAGATGCTATTCTCGGTAGCTATTCTATCAAATGATATTTTGTCAAAAGTGCAGTTCTAATTTTAAGAGGAATATAAGATCTGTTATTAATTTATTATATACAGTATGTCTAACTTATTTATGGAAAAGACTTTATTTATTAAAAAATTTTAAAATCTGTTGTGTACTCCTTTGCCAACAAAAATTACAACAAATTTTAATTTTAAAAATGTTTTACAAAGTTTTATTTTAAATTATTAAATGTTTTAAAAGAAAATATTTAAAAAAATTATTATTATGCTTAAAAAAATTATTATACAAATCTAAATATTTTACGATAAGAAATGTTTAATTATAAGATTATATAGTTAAGCAATAACTAAGTAAGTAGGGTTGTTACATAACCATCATCGGATTTGACCAAAACTCATCAAAGAGTGTGACTATTGGCTTGGGCTTGCAGTGGTGGGAGGGGATGGTGCTTTGGCTCGCTTGAAGATGATGGGATTTTTTTGTGGAGTAGGTTCGCATAGGGGTGAAGAAAGCCTTGAAGTTGTTGTTGAGAATGGCACCCACCTTAAACCTGTTGATGAAAATAACCAATAAATCATAAATCTTCAGCTGCTAACAAGAACTCCATCACTATCAAAGATGAAATGACTTCATGAACTCCATTGCATTACCCAAGAGACCATCTCATCAAAAGCTCCTTCATCTATGCATAAAAGTTCTCACAAGAATGGTTGGGAAATCAAAAGAGTAAGAGGAGACAAAGAAGACTGAGAGTTGGGAGAGAGATGACAAAAAACGAAAAAAAAAGGTGGGTGGCATTTTAGGATTTTTAAAATTGTGTTTTTTAATATCTACCTTTTTTTCAACTTTTAAAAAATTTGCTTTTATTTTCCATTCCACCTAACAAATATGATATTCCACTACTTCCTCATATCTTCTAGTTTTTTATTATTGATCAAATTATTCTTTATCCTTTTGTTTGTTAAAACTAAAATAAGGTGTTGGGAAAGTATGATTTGGACCAATTCTCATTAAAAATACTGTAGCATATGAGAGCTTTATTAGCACGCTTTTTTTTTTTAGCACTATAACATATGAAAGCTTTACACTATAGCAGCCAAAAGTTTTGATTGAAATTGAGATCGCCAAATTCACTAAAAGTCATCATTTGAATTTGAAAAACTTGTTTCAATTTCATCCATCCTAAACTTTGTTTAAAAAAAATAAAAGACTTTAATTTTTAGAGAAATGTTTGGTGGAGAATGATAATATTCTCTACTAATGGAGAAAGTTCTAAAGGCCATTGGATCATTATCTAATGAATATTATGAAATTAACTTACTAGTAAACATAAAATAGACGTGGACATATAAAATTCAAAATTGGCTTTTTTGCTCAAAATATATCGCAACTCTTGATTTAGTAAAACTTTTGATCTCCACCATTAGTTCCAAAACATGTCGAAACATTAACATAGTTGAAGAGCTCTCCTTCCCCATAGCAACTGTCACTACCTAACCACCAATGACGAACTTTGCTCGTCTTTTGCTTGCTTTCTTAGACATGACCGTCTCAAGAAACTTTTAGACTCTGATGACGACGACAATGACGACCAATCATCCAACTTTGCTATATTCAAAATCACTGCAATCATTAGAGGAGATGTCAGAGAAGGAGAAGAAGGAGGAGGAGGAATTATCGAGCATGGTTTTCTAGTCACTTTGCATAGAAATAGAGATTATTGTTGAACAATGTTGGTTTTTGGTTAGCAAAAACCAATGACTTTGGCATCAAACTAGCGAGGTCATTAAACAAGATGTTGATGATGGTGTTTGTCAAAATTTTTGCCCCAAACTTTGGTAGTATGGTGTTGAAGAGCTTGTTGTAGGAGGCGTTGAAGTAGTAGAGATTGTCACTGTCGAAATCAGAACAGAGCGAGCCATTAGTGAGTTTGGAAGACAAATGTAAAACCTCCATAATTCATGGGGGCTCGATAGCATTCACGAAGGCTTCACTAAGGCTTCGACGACATTCTCGATGGCTGATGTTAGGCTTCATGAATGTTGGAGACTTGATTCACCACAGCTCAACGAGGGGTTTTGTGGGGCCATTGTCAGCAGTCAAAAAATCATCCTCCTCTGCTCCCCATTGCTAGTCGTCATGATAGAGACGATGGAGAAAATTTGATGTGGAGTTTTTTTAAAAAATATTTTAATTATGTATTGAATTATATATAGGAAGTTTTATTTTTTCTTACACCCTTATTTTTTTACAATTTATTCAAAAGTAAAAGCCCCTTTAAATTATTCTCTATTAGTGAAGAATTATGTATGAGTAACATTAATTATTTAGTGCAAAGCAGTGTTTTGCTAAAATTCCCTTAATAAATGCACATCATGATTCTTTAGCATAAAATTAAGGAAGATAGAGCAAAATAGCATATTTAGACTAAACCGTAGAAAATAACATCATATAGATTTAAAATGTGTAGTAAATATATATCATGAGAAATCGAGTAATATCTTATGAAAAATTGAGAACAAAAACCCTAAGATGCCCCAACCTCTTTATCCTCTATATCCTTCTCCCTCCTCCCTTGTTGGCACAGTCGAGAATCGAGAAATACAATATTTACCCAAAAAATACCGTATTTACTGTGTAAATATAAAAATTCACTAGCAACTTCCCAGGACCACCAGGGGCTAGGAAATATCGTGTTTATCGTGTAGATACAAAAGTTTACTAACAACCTCATGGCACTGCTTGCAGTCAACAAATACAATTTTAGTAGAAAATACCATATTTACTGTGTAAATATAAAAGTTTACTAGTAACTTTGTTTGACCGCCGGCAGTCGAGAAATTCAATATTTACCAAAAAATGTTGTATTTACCATGAAATATAAAAGTTCACTGGCAACTGTGCTAGACCACCGACAGTCAAGAAATACAATATTTACTCTAAAATACCTTATTTATCGTGTAAATACAAAAATTCATTCATGACCTCGCCAGACTGCCAATAGCTAGGAACACAATATTTATTGATAAATACTGTATTTATCGTATAAATATAAAAATTCACTTACGATTTCACCAGATTGCTGGCGACTACGAAATACGTGTAATATTGTATTACCATGTAAATATAAAAGTTCATTGACGACTTCATCGGACAGTTTGCAACTAGGAAATACTGTATTACTCAAGTAATACTATATTACCGTGTAAATATAAAAGTTCACTGATGAATTTGCTGGACTATTGGTGGCCAAGAAATATAGTAAATACAAAAATTTACTAGCGAAGTTTCAGACACCACTTGCATTGGCGACATCACCGGCGGCCTATAAATACTTTATTTACATAAAATTATAATATTTCTATCTAAATAAAATACTTATCGGTGACTTTGTCAGACTTTACCAACATCGATGAAGTTACCAGCAGCTGAAAAAATCACATTTCTCTAAAAATGTTTCATTTTTACAAAAAAAAAGGAAAAAAAAATTGAATGCCTCCACAAACCAGATAATACACAAAAAAGAAAAACCTATAAATATTTACTAAAAAAACCTTTAAATAAAAAACCTCCATCATAGACCAACAGCCGTGCGTCGTAAAGTCTCTTAAAGATCGTTGATGTCCATATAAGCTTCTGTTTGTTAGACTGGTGTCCTAGGGACTAAACGATACATTAAGTTTTTGGAGACATTTTATCAATAAATAGTTTTATTTATTGTTCACATACCAAATGTTGTTCACTTTATGTTCATTATTGTTGAATGTATGATAACAATAGTCTGAGACTATCAATCTAGACCTTTAAGATCATGCATATGTATGATAGATAGATTATGTAGAAGACACGAATATTAAAGGTGATAGTCTAAATGATAAGATCCAAAATCGAGAGAATAAAGGTGGGTGCGCTTTATTCATACTAAGATTGTTATGTTGTTTATAGCCCTAATAAAAGATGGCTTGTCTTGGTCATTAGAGTGGGACTTCACGAGTAGAACCATTGGTATATTGTCATAGGTGACGATTTATTAGATCGGGACAAAAAGTTGAATTGATTTAGTTAATAATTCTATTTGTTTAAACTAATTCACTTTAGACAATCATATGTATTGTATCTTAATCCTGAAATGATTAATGGGCCCATATTATTGACTTATGTCTTTTGATGTACCAAAGGGTGACATCCTGATTTAATGATGGTACGCATACCAGTACGTTGGAGATATGACTCTTGATTGACGTAGACTTGTTATTCATAGATATGGAATCTATAGTACTTTTTGTAGATTTAATGATATTCTCTTATATGCATCATACTATAATTGGAAGACTGAAATGCTCAACCATTTGGAGACACAGGTATAACCAAATGGTGTGCTATTTATGAATAGTAAGTATTCTAATGGTAAGATAATAGAACGTAAGATAAAAATAATTGGGAAGGTAAAACAAAATTTATCTTTAAGCCGATTATGAATATCCTATGGGGATCTTATTATGATATGTCATGGATAGTTAGCTTATTGGAGCTTTGTAATTTTATATTGGTCAAGAGTGTGGCTCTAAGCTTTTAGTGGAGTAATGCTCAAGTTGATAATTATAAAATATGTATTTGGGATATTGTACTTTATAATTATAGGAGCTTGATTTATATATCTTCATCATGTCCCTTTTGCTAGCTCATAATAAATCTTGTAACAATACATCGTGTTTTTCCCACATATTGGTGAGTTGTGTTAATTATTATATTGGTTGAAATTTGATAAGAGTGGATTTAATAATTGATGTTAGTTTATCAGTTGAATTAATTTTGTAAATTAATTAAAAATAAACATGTTGAATTATTTGGATAAAATTTTATTTACTATGGGATTATCTCTATATGACTGTTTTAATCAAATAAATTTTTTATTAGGTTATTTGAATTAGAATTGAGGCTCTATCTAAGATTCCCATGTGAAAACAAGATATTCTAAGGATTCTAAATTATCGTATGGTCAGCAAGCCGATGTCTAAGTTCGGTAGGCCGATGGAGCTAGTTTAGTAGGCCGGTCTCTTAAATCTGCATGTCGAACATGCGATAATTAGATTACGCTTTTTTGACACGTTTTTCATCAAAGTTGATTTAGACTTGAATTTTGAAACCTAATCTGATCAAGTTTAACCCTAAATTCAACCCTATAAAAGGATATTGAGTTTTCCTTGTTATTCAGATTATTTAATTAGTATAGAGTGAGTACTGTAGTGAGAGAAACTCTAAAACTCCAACAGACCTATTGTTCACTATCAAGAATATTAGCTTTAGGTATTCTCAAGTGATTGGAAGGAGAGTCATCGGAGGAAAGGTTCTATGATGTGCGACCACCCGTACTCTAATCGTGGATAGAGAATAACAAAGAAGACTAGTTGGTTGATGCGCTTCTAAAACGTTCTTCTCTTTATATATTTTTGCTAACTTCGATATATAAAAGAGGTATGTAAGATCTGTCATTCATTTATATATTTAGCATGTCAAACTTATTTATTTGAAAAATACTCTAATTTAAAATTTTTTAAAATTTCACTACGAATTATTTTTCAAAATTGGTATCAGAGCCTAGTTTTTACGTTGAATTTAACAGCTATTAGAGCCTGGTTTTTACATTGAATTTAATGAGTTTGTGATCATGCTATATACATAAATTATGTGATCTTATTATTTCCTATGTTTGAATTAATTTTTTAAAGAGTTGGCACTCTAGGGTTTTTATATAGTTAAATGTTGTCATGAGATTGTGCAAAGAATGCTTATTAATTAATTATGGTTAATTAATTTTTTTTATTATTTTAATTAATTTATTTATTAATTATGGTTCCTTAGAGGTTAGAATGTGTACCTAGGTTTTTCATGTAATTAGCTGGCGGTCTATCATTACCGTCTAGGATTTATTATTTTAATTTTGGTTTGTAAAATTTGTATTAAAATAATTATTTGAAGTGAAGATGGATCTAGAAGATGGACATGAATAGAGTTCTATATGTTTTTCTCTGTTTATAAATTTTTTATGTTTTTGAATTGTTGAAAATAAAATTAAAAATTGCTTACCAATAATTTTTTACAAATTTCTAGAAAAATGCTGGTTCAATATCGGCAGTAGGCTGATCACCCAACATCAATAGGTCAATGGTCATAGATAGGCAGACCAAACTTACATATCGGCAGGTCGACAATGGGGTATAACTATTTTTTTAAATGGTGCACTTTTTGTTGCGGTTTTTTATTTTGTTTTTGAGACAAGTCTAAAAAACATGAAATTTTATAATAACCAGAGGAAATAAACCTTTTGATCTATTAGAGATTAAAGAATAGAAGATGGATACTACATGACGAAGGATACAAAGAGAACATATAAGATGAAGAATCAATAATATGTTTCGATTGATCTTTTGTAATCTTTATTTTCTTTTCTCTAGAATGGAACCATGATACTATGGCTGATTTATTATTTTGCTTGTAGCATTGCATGTTGCTTCTCTTGTCTACATTATCATATGATATACCATGTATATTGATAACATGCCATGTAGAATAGGGAGTGCCACTCGTTAAAAATTGTTCATGCATGTTGACATAAAACCTTCACTTTTAAAATATTGAGTGAGAGAAAGTTTTCAAAGATAGGACTAAGGCCTCCATCATTGGTCTATAGGTAGCACATAGTTGTTCCAACCACTAGGAAAGGAATCATGTATGGGATTAGATCTGTGAAGGGATAATTTTTTTAACATGATCTATCGTTGTACAACCCTAGGTGGTGATTATAAATCATGGATAAAATAGTTGAAACGATGGTTATACATTAAGATTAATTTTATTATTAACCTCCCTTAGGACCTTTTTTGTTGAAATTAACGGCTAAAGAAAACGATTATTTGCATATGCTGGATCAAACGAGTCTTGGATGTCATATATTAATCGTAGGGGGATTTGTGTTCCTAATTAAATTTGGCAAGTCTACCCTAGGCGGCTTATTGAATTTTGAGTTGGGAATTATTGTTGTAAGGTTGTGATATTTTCAAGGTTGTGATATTTTCAAAAACACAATTGTATCCTTATTTGTTTGTGTTATCTTACTAAATTGTTGTAGAATGTTTGGTTAAATTTGGTATATAAATCTTTATTGTAAATTAAAATGTCTAAAAATGCTTCATCATTTATACTCGATAAAAAAACATTAACTGGTGAGAATTACAATGTTTGAAAAAAGAACCTGAATATCTTCTTTTTTTTTTTTTTTTTTGAGAAACCAAAATATGTGCTGACAACACCGTGCCCTCCCGAACCTACTGGGGAATCCGTCAATAAGCAAATCTAAGCGTATGATTGCTAGAAGGATGCTAATGATTAGGCTCACTGTTACATTATAACTAGCATGGATAATGTGCTGCATGCTCAACATGAGAATTATAAGACAACTAAGTAGATCTTGGATAATCTAGAAGACATGCTTGGAGGCCAAGCCTTAACAAAATGGTAAGGGGCTCTTTGAAAGCTCCTAAACTACAAATAGAGATCAGTGACTCCTATGAAGGAGCATATAATGTTGGTCATGGGTTACCTCATTGAGGCTTAAACCCATGGAGCTGACATTGATGCTGAGTCACAAATGACTATGGTCTTTGAGACCATCTAAGGAGTTCATCCCATGTAGTCCTTCATAATGCTTCATATAACTTAAGCAATAGACAAGATGTGACCTAGACTAAGCTAAGAAGCAATTATAGAAGTTTGAAAATTTGATCAGGGAAACTCCTACAGGTGGTGAGGCAAACTTAGTGGCTACATTTGGTTCCAATCCTAACTTTGGGAATAGAAAGAAGTAGAGGGCTAAGAAGGAGAAGTCTTGTATCCTAGCAAAAGGCAAGGACAAGAAGAAGAAAAAGAAGAACTCGAAGAAGCTAAAGTGCTTTTTTTGTGGGAGACTTGGGCATATAAAGAAGAATTGCAAATACTTCCTATCTCAAGGAGGTAAGTGCAAACTTCTCGTTATTGAAACTTGTTTAGTTGAGGAATCAAGTGGCACTTGGGTCATAGATTTTGGAGTGACTAATCATGTTTGTGTTTCTTTGTAGGGGTTTAAGGAAATGAAAAGTTTGCTACATGAGCACTTCACGTTATGGATGGGCGATGGATCCTTGGAGTTGGCTGAAGTAGTACGAGACGTCCATCTTTTTTTTGATAGTCATATAATTTTATTTTTAAGAGATTGGTTTTATGTTCCTAAACTCAAAAGGAATTGAATATCTATCCTTGTTTATTTAAAGACTCTTATTCAGTTTCTTTTAATAATAAAATTGAAATTCGTAAAAACAAATCTTTTATCTATGATAGATGGATGCAAAACAAACTATATTTTATCAAACATAAGATGGACTCACTGTTAAACACTAAGGTTAATGATAACTCTAAAAGATTTGAAACTTCTCACTTTAATAAGACTTATCTTTGGCATTTGCGATTAGGTCATATTATCTTGAATAGGATTCAACGATTGGTAAGGAATGGACCTTTAAGTTACTTAGAGGTAGAATCTATACCATAATGTGAATCTTGTTTGGAAGGCAAACTGACCAAAAGACCATTTAGGTTTAAAGGCAATCGAGCTGAAAGGGTTTTAGAACTTGAGCATAGTGATGTTTGTGGTCCCATAAACATCAGGGCATGAGGAGGGTGCAAGTATTCTGTCACTTTTATTGATGATTACTCGAGATATGGGTATGTCTACCTAATGCATCATAAGAGGGAAACTTTTGACAAGTTCAAGGAGTTTCGAGCTGAAGCGGAGTAGTAATTAAGTAAACCCATAAAGGCACTTTGATTCGATCAAGGTGTAGAATATCTTCCAATGAGTTCTTGGGACACTTATTAGAGAATGGGATCTTATCCAATTTAATTGCACTAGGAACTTCGTAGTAGAATGGCATAGCTAAAAGAAGAAGTAGGAGTTGGTTGGTTATGGTTAAGTCTATGATGAGTTATTCAACATTACTTTTATCCTTTTAGGGATATGCATTGTAAACCGCATGTTATCTTTTGAACAATGTGCATTCAAAATTGGTTCCTAAAACTCCCTACGAGTTATGGATGGGTAGGAAGATATCATTAAACCATATTTGCATATGGGGATGCCCGGATCATGTCCTATACAAGGAAGTGAACAAATTGAAAGCATGTTTGGAATTTGTGGTTTGTAGGATCACTACAAGAAATTATTGATTACATGACCTTTATGTCATGACTGTTTCCTAAAAACCGTTGTGGTAAGGTGAAAAAAGCATGGCGAGTTATGCCCATGAAAATGAAGACTATCGTGGGATAGGGCTGGGGCTACCATGATGGTTTTTTGAAAAACCGTCGTGGAATAGGTAAGCTACCACAACCGTTTTTTGAAAAACTATCGTGGTAGCTTATATATTCCACGATGGTTTTTCAAAACACCGTCATGGAATATGAGCTACCATGACAGTTTTTCAAAAAACCGTCGTGGTAGCTACAGTATATTCCACGATAGTTTTTTAAAAAAACTGTCATGGTAGCTTTCTTAAACCCCTTTTTTTCACCTTGACATTCAGACACAATTCAAAAACTCACTTCACAAATACAAACACAGACCCGTCTGAATTAGCTGCTGCCTTCCCTTTCTGCCTCCACACTCCTTAATCTCAGCCCAAATTGTAAGTTTTTGTAAGAAATTGATAAATTGTTGTTGATTGTGTTGTATAATTAATCCAAAATTGATAAATAGTTGTTTTTTGTTGTTGTTTATTCTGTGAAATTGTAATTGTGGATCATGGGTATGATTTCTTTGTTTTATAATGATTATGTGTAATTTGTTTTATGATGGGTGATGTTTTTGTTTCATGATTAATTAATATATATAGGTGGGTATATATATAAATTGTGAAATTAATTTTAATTGAATATTTGCTATTTATTATTTTGATTTAGGAATTGCAAAATGGATAGGAAATGGATGTGGGATTTTTAATTGTCTAGAGAGTATGTGAATGGTGCGGAAGAGTTCTTCGATTTTACCAAAAGTCATGCCAATGGTGATAAAATTCGGTGTTCTTGTGTTCAATGTGGAAACCATAGATTGCATCCAATTCCAATTGTTAGAGGACATTTATTTCAAAATGAAATTATAAGTAGTTATCAAACGTGAAATTTTCATGGCTAGTCTAATTTTAATCCAACTTTACTAAGTAAAGAAAAGCAAGCTATTGTGGAGGATAATATGGATGATCAAGACAATATGGTTGACATGGTCAATGATTTAGAAGAATGCATCGTCTAAATTTATTTGAGACGATGATTAATGATGCAAAGACACCTGTGTATGAGGGGTGTACCAATTTCACTAAATTGTTTGCTTTAGTTGGATTATGGAATTTGAAAGCATCGGGTGGGTGGTCAAATTCTAGTTTCACAAAGTTGTTGGAATTTTTAGGAAGGCTTCTACCAGAGGGTAATAAATTATCAACTAGTATGTGTGAGGCTAAGAAGACTTTGAGCACTTTGGGAATGGATAATGAGAAAATTCATGCTTATGAAAATGATTGTGTTCTTTATAGGCATGAGTATGAGGATGAGAATTATTGTCCAGTTTGTCAACAAGCAAGGTGGAAAAAAAGAAAGGAGCCAAAAGACAGCAAGAATGGAGTGCCAAAGAAAGTGTTATGGTACATTCCACCAGTACCACATTTGAGGCGTTTATTTGGAAACCCAAAACATGCCAAGAATTTGACATGGCATCATGAAAAATGGGTGGATGATGGTATGCTTAGACACTCGATGGATTCACCACAATGGAAGACATTTGAAGCCAATCATCCTAACTTTAGTGCGGATCCAAGAAACATACATTTCGCTTTGTCGATGGATGGAATGAACTTACATGGTAACATGAGTAGTAGGCATAGCACTTGGCCTGTAATACTTGTTAACTATAATCTCCCTCTGAATATGTGCATGAAGCGGAAGTTTTTAATGTTGTCTTTATTGATCTCAAGTCCTCACCAACCAGGCAATGACATTGATGTATACTTGGCACTGTTAATTAATGAGCTAAAAAAGTTGTCGGAAAATGGAGTTGAAGTTAGAGATGCTTACCGAAAAGAGACATTCACACTCCATGCAATGTTGATATGCACAATTAAGGACTTCCCCACATATGACAATTTATCTGGTTATTCGGTGAAGAGTTCTATTGGTTCTCCTATTTGCATAACGAAAACGTCTCACAAACGGTTGAAGAATGGAAAGAAAACTATTTTTCTTGGTCATAGAAGATGGTTGCCAAGATATCATCGCTACCGCAAACAAAAGAAAGCCTTTGATGGCAACAATGAAGAAAGAGACCCTCCTCGCCCTTTGACAGGTGAACAAATATTTGAACTGGTAAAAGATATAAGAGTTGCATTCGGTAAGAGAAAGCGAGGTAAAAAATGAGCTGCCAATGATGGACCATAGAAAAAAAGATCAATCTTCTTTGATCTTCCCTACTGGAAGACACTTTTTGTTCGTTATTGCTTGGATGTTATGCATATTGAGAAAAATGTTTGTGAATCCGTAGTCGGCACATTGCTTGACATTTCAGGCAAGACTAAGGATGGTGAAAAAGCTCAGTTTGATCTCATGGAAATGGAGATTAAGCCTAATTTGTTTCCTAAGAAAAGAGGAAATCGTACTTACTTACCTCTGGCAAAGCTCACGTTATCTAGAGCAGAAAAGAGAAAGCTCTATGAATGGCTTGCTTTATTAAAAGTGCCAGACGGGTATTCTTCGAACTTCAAAGAGTTGGTATCGATGAAGGATTTGAAACTTATTGGCATGAAAACACATGATTGTCATGTGTTGATGCAGCAATTACTACCACTTACTTTGCGGGCAATTCTAACAAAGGATGTGAGATTTGTAATTTTCAAGTTGTGCTCGTTCTTCAATTCAATATGCTTGAAGGTCATTGATCCATTTGTGCTAGATTCACTGCAATCGGAGTTGGTGCAAACCTTATGCATGCTTAAAAAGTATTTTCCACTGGTATTTTTTGACATCATGATTCATTTAGCGGTGCACTTAGTATGTGAAGTTAAGTTATGTGGATTGATGTATTTAAAATGGATGTACCCATTTGAAATATATATGAAGGTTTTGAAGGGCTATGTGAAGAATTGAAATAGGCCATAGGGATGTATTATAGAAAGTTACATAGCTGAGGAATCAGTTGAATTTTGCTCCGAACACCTATCTAATGTGGACACAATTAGGGTGCCAAAGACTATAAACATTGAGCCTAGGGGACTATCTACAGGTAATTCTTCATCAGTAAATAGAGAGGAGTGGGAGCAAGCTTGTCTTTATGTCTTGCACAATGCTAATGAAGGGGAGCCTTTCATTGAGGTGCACACAAACGAATTAAAAAAAGCATGCCCAAAAAGAGCAAAAAATGAGAAGTGGTTGCAAGATGAACACAACCGGATCTTTTGGTTGTGGATTAGAGCACACATCTATGGCAAGTGCTCCACATCACAAGATGGAGGCATGTCATAGGAGTTGAAGAACCTAGCTAAAGGACCATCGCCGGTAGTTACAAGGTACACGTCATATTCCATAAATGGTTATCCTTTCTACACTCAGGAAAGGGATGGGAAGCATCCAGTGCAAAATAGCGGTGTGACTCTCCGTGTTGAGGCTATGCATATTGCCTCTGCCAAGGACAAGAATCCGGTATATGGGACCATGAACTTCTTTGGTTTCATTAAAGATATTTGAGAACTTGATTATGGGGGATTATGCATAGCACTTTCTAAGTGCAAGTGTGCTAACAATAACTATGTTAAGAACAACAATAATGGCATCACGGTGGTTGACTTTAGAAGATTGGGATACAGGAATGATCCCTTCATTACGGCATCACAAGCAATCCAAGTTTTTTATATTACAAATCCCCAAGACATGGAGTTGTCTCTAGTCGTCCCGACAAAGCCAAGAATAGTTATCGATGGTGAAGAAGTTGATGAAGATTGTGCAGACATCCCTTCATTCACAAAGGGAGTGCCACTAGTTGAAGAGATAGATAATTTTGAAGATGATGTTTCGCACTTGGTTCATGAAGATGTGGAATAGATATGTATTGAGGAACCAATAAAAGAAAAGATAAAAAGATGAGCATCAATAATTTGTATATATGTTAATTTACTTGTAACATTTTTCTTTAATTTATTGCATTTTTAGTATTTGTATATCTATCTATAGTTAATTTTTTGGTGAAAACGGAGAAAAAGTATACATTCTGGGCCATTGGATGCTTAACACATGAGCTGGCCACCCTGGGCAGCTAAGAATATTATGTGTGTAAGAAATATTTAAGATAATTTTTTACGACAGTTTTCCCAAAAATTGTCATGGAAAGTATTTTCCATGACGGGTTTTGCAAAAACTGTTGTGGAAAGCTGTAGTATTTTCTATGACAGTTTTTGCAAAAACCATCGTGGAAACATTTTTCCACGACGGTTTTTGAAAAAACCATCATGGAAAGCTTTTCATAGTGTTGGGAATGCTGTAAAATGTAGTATTTTTCACGATAATTTTTGCAAAAATCATCGTGGAAGATTATCTTCCACGACAGTTTTTGTGAAAACCATCCTGGAAGATCAATCTTCCATGACGGTTTTGACAAAAACCGTCGTGAAAGACTAAGTTTTCTGCGATAGTTTTTGTCAAAACCGTCATGGAAGATGCTCATTTTTCCTCCTTCAATTTTTGAAATTCGTGCCACCCCCACCCATAATTGTATGTGCGCCCTCTCTCTCATTCATTCCTCACTCTCTCTCTCAAATCGCTCTTTCCCTCTCTCTAAAATCCCTTT
Organism: Artocarpus hirsutus; assembly: GCA_946598075.1. Classification (NCBI taxonomy): domain Eukaryota; kingdom Viridiplantae; phylum Streptophyta; class Magnoliopsida; order Rosales; family Moraceae; genus Artocarpus; species Artocarpus hirsutus. The sequence continues at coordinate 49,798 of CAMOHE010051416.1, forward strand.
TTCTCTCTCTCTAAAATATGACCTTCCTTCGCTGCCATCATCTCTATAGTGCCGCCATTGCCTACTTGCTGTCGGTAAGCTCCTCCTCCTTCTCTCTCCTTTTCCCCCTCCCTATCTCTTTCCTCTTCCCCTTTGCCCTAGCCCACCCGCTCCCCCACCCACCCCCCTCACCCACCCGCCCTTGCCCCTTAGCCCTTTGCCCCCTCGCCCCACCCACCCACCCACCTTGCCCCAGCCCACCCCCTCCCCCACCCACCAGCCCTCGCCTACTCGCCCCCACCCCCTTCACCCCCCTCGCCCCCACCCACGGCCCCCACTCAGCCCTAATCCCTCACATGTGTAATATGCAAAATTATGTATTTGAAATCGTAAATTTGTAAATATGTGTAATCTATGAAATTGTGTAATTCAAGTTGCAAATTTGTGAATATGTGTAACATGTGAGGATATGTAAATATGTGAAATTATGTGAATATGTGCAAGTTGTGAAATTATATATGTAATTGAAATTGTGAATTTGTGAATATGTGTGATATGTGAAATTATATGAATATGTGAAATTGTGTAGTTGAAATTGTAAAATTGTGAATATGTCAAGACTTGAATACGTGAAATTATATCAACATATGAAATTGGGAACTTGAAATTGTAAAGTTGTGAATATGTGAAGATGTGAATTTGTGCAATTATGTGAATATGCCAATATGTGTAATATGTGAAATTGTGTAATTGAAATTGTAAATTTGTGAATATGTCTAGACTTGAATACGTGAAATTATATCAATATATGAAATTGGGAACTTGAAATTGTAAAGTTGTGAATATGTGAAGATGTGAATTTGTGCAATTATGTGAATATGTCAATATGTGTAATGTGTGAAATTGTGTAATTGAACTTGTAAATTTTTGAATATGTATATGTGAAATTATATGAATATGTGAAATTGTGTAATTGAAAATGTATGAAGTGGAATATGTGAAGATGTGAATCTGTGTAGTTTGTGATTTAATATTAGTATGTATGTGTTAGTTTTTGCTTACCTTGCATAGGTACAATGTCTCGTGAGATCGATAGCGACCAGTATGACTGCACTCCATCTTCATCTCATATAGCAAGGGAAACCAACGTAATAAGCCACAAAGGTGAACCGAATTTGATCCGAAAGTAGACTTTGAGCGACAGGCTATATTAATGAAAAAAATTCATCGGATGAGAAAGAAAGGTTTAAGAATTGAAGTGACTTTTGATTCAAAAGGCCAATCGAAAGGCGCACCCGGCCATGAATTAAGCAGTTGGATCGAAGTCCTTAGTCGAGAGCATGTTCTGATATGGACAAAAGATTGGAGGTCTAAGGATTTAGATAAAGTAAAAGATGTGATTTGGAGAGAGATATACGAAGCTTTCATAGTCGAGGATTGGTATAGGAAAAGGGCTTTGAAGGTTTGTGGCAAATTAGCAAAGGGGTTCAGATCCGACCTCTACGTTACCTTCATACAGCCATACCTTTCCATTCTAAAGGAGGATGAAAATGTATATAAACGGCCTCCTACGGTAGTACACTACTACCCCTCCATAAACAATGAGGATTGGGAAGCTTTTGTGAGGTATCGACATTCCATCGAATTCCAACTGCTATCATCGAACGCAAGAAAAATAAGAGCAAAAAATGAATACTGCTCTATGGTTGGCCGAGTCAGATATAGAGAGCTCGAGCAATCCTTAGTACATTAATATTTTACTCATATTATATATATCAATTATTATATCATTACTACGTTACTAACATAGCATAACACAGTTTGCAAAGATAGGCGTGCTACCAACACAGGAGGAGTTGTGGGTAAAATCACATCAAGTTCTCGATGGCCAGTTTAAAAATCCAAAAGTAGCAGAAATTGGGAACTTGATTGTAAGTTTACTGAACACAACCAATTAATTTATAATTTAATACCATATGAAGGATTGCTTGAATAACATGGTTGTGTTGTTGTTTTACAGTATGAATACACAATGCAACAAAGTCAAGGGAGCTTCCAATCGGTCGGTAATGATGACATTTTGACGAGGGTACTAGGGAAACTGAAACATTCAGGACGTGTTCGCGGTCAATTAAAGTATATGAAGTAGCTTTGACCTCCAATCAGGTACTTCAAAATTGAATAGCCAAATGTCAAAGATATAGATGGAGATTGTAGAACTACAGGGTCTTGTGACCGAGATCATTTTCGAAGGACGTGCCAAGTCAACGGATGATAGCATCTCACAATGCAACAGCTTCCAAGCTAGTTGTAACCCTCCCAATAATGTAGCAGAAGCTCCAGAAGTCTAATTGTCACCTCCTCGTTAAGAGCCCAAACAATGCAGGCTCTTTGTTGAGGATATAATTAATGGTGGGTGTGCACTTGTTGCGCTTGGGAAGGTGTGCATGGAGAGTCTTCCAACTAATACAGTTAATGGATGACTATTAAGGGAAGAGAATGTACGCGTTAGCATCACTACTATCAGAGTTAGAATAGCTGAATTACTTGTTCCAACACTTGAAGCAACAACTATGGGTAAAGCAGACGGAAGCTTTGTTGCATGGCCGAAGAGGTTAGTTGAAGTCATCACATTGATGAAGATGAGTCAAGAGCCTAGCCATGTTCCATAAGATCTAAGCAAAAAGAAATGCCAAAAAAAGAAAAGCTCTACAAAAGCAAGAGAATCACAACCTGAGGTAGAACAAGAACAAGAACAAACCGTTACTAATGAGCAATTGCTTGCATTTAAGTTTGGTTTAGTACCTCATGAATTTATACAGTTGGCTCTATACGCACATTCTTTCATGTGCGATGGGTCGATAATTCAGTGCTTGATACTAGTAAATGTCATTGGCAATGAATTGCCTCTCTATGTGGGGCATGGAGACGTTTACTACTTCATCAACTTTGATAAAATTAGGGCAAACTGTATCCTGGTATACCTCAGGTAATAACTCCATCCTTATTTCATATTTTTAAAATATAGGTAGAATGCTTTCAAATAATTGACTGTATTGTTTTTTATTGTAGTTATTTGGGCAGAATATTGTGAACTTCAAGGCTTGGCGTAAAATTTTGGCTACATATCTCCAACCATTGTTTCAAGTGCTGCAAGAGACCTATAGAGTGATCGTAGAGAGCGTGCCACATCACTCCTCCACTTATTAGCTCAAGCACCGAGGGGGAAATTATTCTTCCTGCCATATAACATTGGAGAACATTGGATATTGGGATTTTTTTGCCATAAGAGGACCAAAATATTGGTTTGACCCCCTCGGACACCCACCACGTGAGGATTTCGTATCAGTCATGAGATTATAAGTATTAATGTTCTCTTATAAAATTAATTGTTTTTAGTCCCACATAATTGTATCGTCTATTAATTCATTTAAACATGACACATTATTAGGGCACTGAACGATTGGAAGCTTCAAGTGGGAAGCGGTGTAACAAACTGACCAAACGAAATGCTATATTCCAAACGTAAGTGTCCAAGACAACAAGGAAACATAGAATGTGGTTTTTTTATTCTACGTTTCATGCGGGATATAATTATTAGTGGTATACAAGCCTTAGGAAAAAAAAAAAGATTTTTATATACATATGGATATACATGAAGTTAGATTAAAGTGGGTATAGTTTGTAAATAGGTATGTGCTCTTTAGATAGATAGATGGAGATAGTAGATAAACAAATATTGCTCAAAATATCTCAAATGTAAATGGTCTTGTAAATACCTTGTAATTTCAAAATAAACCAATTTTTTTATGCAATTAGGGCCTTGTTGTAATAGATAACACATGGGACTGGCCATCCTATGGAAAATAAAAAATTTTTGGCAATTTTTTTTAGGGGGATACAAATTTTCCACAAAGGTTTCCCAATAAACCGTCATGGAACCCTAGTATCCACCACGATTTTTCAAGAAACCGTTGTGCAAACTACCACGAAACCCTAGTTTCCACGATGGTTTCTCGAGAAACCATCGTGGAGCCATGGTGGAAACCCTAGTTTCTACGACAGTTTCTCGAGAAACTATGGGGGAATCCATGACGGTTTTTCAAGAAACCGTTGTTTTCCACGATAGTTTCTCAAGAAACCGTTGTGGAAAAGAACTTCATCCAACCCTTTTCCCGAGTCAATTTTTCTTTTATACAACAGTAAAAAACCGTCGTGAAAACTCGATGTTGTATCACGACTGAAGTTTTCATGATGATTTTTTAACCGTAATTTGTAGTTTGTAGTAGTGGATATCCAAAAAGGACAAAAGGGGTTATTTCTATAACCTAAAACAAAATAAAGTCATGGTTTCAATGAATACGACTTTCCTTGAGGAAAGTCACATGAATAACTTTAAGCCTCATAGTAAGTGTTACTCGAGGAGTTAGCGAAAGATTCTATCACTCCGGGGGTTCTGGTTGAAACCAATCCAATTAATGTAGAAAAATCAACCGAACAACAACCTAGAGAGCTTTAGTGTAGAGAGAGGATTGGGCATCAACCTTAGAGGTATATGTTCAACAGTAAAGCTTACTTGGCTGAACCAGTTGAACATGACAAGAATCCTTACACTTACATAGAGGGTATGAAGGATGTTGATTCAAAGCCCTAGACATAAGCTACGAATAATGAGATGAAGTTTATGGAGACCTGTGGATGTTCAAACCGCAGAGATTAAGTCTAAGAACTTGTGGATCTTTTTGAAGGGGTAAAACCTATATGCTATAAATGGATCTACAAGAAAAAGATGAGCATATGGAAAAGTCAAAACCTATAAAGGTAGACTAGTAGCAAAGGAATACGTGCAATAGGAAGAAATCGATTACGACAAAACCTTTTTGCTAGTAGGCATGCTTAAATCCATCCATATTCTCTTGTCCATAGCTATTGTTCTCGACTATGAGATTTGACAAACGGATGTCAAGGCAGCCTTTTTTAATGTCTATCTTGATGAGTCTATATATATGGTACAACTAGATGAGTTCAAGGCTAAGGGTCAAGAGAGCAAGGTTTGTAAGCTGCTAAAGTCAATTTATGGACTTAAGCAGGCTTCTTGTTCTTAGAACATAAGAGTTGATTAGGTGATTAAGACTTATAGGTTTGAACAAAATATGAAACAACATGTGTTTATAAGCACATTAATGATGGAAAGATGGTTTTTGTATTGCTCTATGTAAATGACATTCTGCTCATTGGCAATAACATTGGGGCATTGTCATCGGTCAAATTATGGTTGACCAAGTAGTTTAACATGAAAGACTTGGGTGAAGCTAATTATGTTCTAGGATCCAAATTTTTAGTAATAGGAAGAACAAAATGATAGCTGTATCCTAAGCTGCATACATAGACAAAATTCTCTAGAAGTATGCAATGTAGAATTCTAAGAAAGGTGGGCAACCATCTAGGTTTAGAACTACTCTTTCTAGAAAAGACTCTCCAAAGTCTGATGAAGAAAGAGAACACATGAAGAAGTGCCTTATACTTCGGCAGTGGGTAGTCTTATGTTTGCTGTACTTTGTACACGACTAGACATTTGTTATATGGTTGGAATAGTAGTTGATTTCAGTAGGA